>JASPKZ010009231.1:0-181511 GCA_030220185.1 Diploptera punctata
ACTAGGTATGTATTAAAAATAACCATTAATCAAGAACTGTGTTAATAATTATGTCAAACGTGATTCTTCAATCCAGTTCGTCTGCTTAATTAATTGTCATTGATTGTGCAACTATGTGGCATATACACAAGTTTCCGTTTTATTCAACAATAATCAGGTTAGCTAATTTCCAAACTAATAAGGCAACTAACTAACTCTAACTCACTGGCACTACCGAAGCTGTACGTTCATGGCCACGCGGACATAAGCTCTCCACACATCCCTATCCTGAGCTAATATTTCCCAATCATCCTCTGTATAATCTACTTCCCTCAAATCATAGTTAATATTATTCTCCCACCTCACTCTTGGTGTACCAACTGGGCGTTTTCCCTGTGATTTTCGTACAAGAAGCTTTCATGCACCTCTTCATTTTCACCATTCGTGCCACATGCCCTGTCCATCGAAATCTATGAGACTTAACTGTTCTTATTATATCCGGCTTTCTAATAAGACCATGTAGTTCACTGTTATGTAATTCTTCTCCATTCACCTATCTATTCATCTCTCTTTGGTTGAAAAATTAATTCTCAAATACTCGTAATCTCCTTTCCTCACTTAAAGCAAGAGACCATGTTTCGCATCCATATAATATAACTGGGAGAAAAACAGTTTTATATATTTTCAGTTTAACTTTTTTTGAAAGGAGTTGGGACGACAAGAGTCTCTGAAATGCATTATAGTATGCATTTCCAGAATGAGCCTATGTTTAATTTCTTTGAGCATCTCATTCCTATTTGTGATTATTGTTCCTAAGTATTCGAATTCAGTCACTTCTTCAAAATTCCCTCATTTGTCCATTTCTATTATATAATGAATTTCTATGTGTGAACACATATTTAGTTTTAGGATGTTTGTTTACTAACAGTCTCAATTTCTCAATGTTACTCAACACAGTGTGCGTGTTGAACCTTAGTCTCTCCTCGATATCGCCAAATAATACTATATCATCAGTATAAACTAACAACATACCGTACATAATTTTCGTGATAGTCCTAAATAGGTGACGCTTAACATTTATTGAAGAAAGTGTAAAGATGAATCACGGTGTAAGTAGAGAATGGACAATAAGCACACATCCGCCAACATATCTAACTTCTTTCACAGTAGTTTCTGCCCGCTCTTGGAATTCCTTACCTCCAAGATATCAGGGTTACCGCACACTTGGCACTTTTAAGTCACGCCTAAACAATTACTTGTTAAATGATTAATTTTTCGTGAACTAAATTTATTCTATGTCAATTTATTCTATGTCAATAGTAGTGTCTTTATCATATTTCAAGTGTGACCCGCCTGATGGCTAGTGATCAGCGTTTCTGACTACTGTTCATGAGGTCCCAGGTTCGAATCCCAGTCACTCTATAGGAATTTTTCCTTAAAACGAATCATTCCTGTGTTTGCCCATGGTGTGGAATTTAGGTCAAGAACTCTCCTGGCGCTTCATTATCATTTATCACCCATCATATCATCGAAGTAACGCCTCAACTTCACAAGTGGGTTACAATTAAGTCAATGCCAGGAGAGAACAGCAGAAATGTCGAATAGGGCATTGAATAACAAATATATTTAAATTGTTAAAACTAGAGTAAATCAAATTATATTGTAAATAATAATTGTATTATAGATGTACTATATAATAATTTCGTTTTGTAATTAAGACATAACAGTAATTTTTTTCTAACCTAGTTGGGCGGTAGATAAGGTCTTAAGGCCTTAATTCTGCTAGATAAAACAAAGCTATTATTAAATAAAGCTATTTTATTCATGGACAAGAACATTACTATTTTGGAACATTCTGTACGTGGTTATTTATAAGTTTAAAGACAAAACATTTGATAAAATTTGGCAGCGTTGAAGTAAATATCAATAAAACTAAATATGTGGTCACACAGAAATAGGTACTGCATTAAACTCTATAATACAAATTGACAATTAATGAAAATGAGGCAGATATCAAAGAAAGGACTAATTTCAAATACTTAGGAACAATAAGAGAGATCGTGTCTCGGTCACTCTAGGTGAATTTTGGTGGATTCTTGGCAGGTTTTCCCATTTTACCTGCCAAAAATGTCATTGCACTCTTTCTCGATACTATTCTTAACCATTTCGTTTCATTTTATTTCATTTGCCCCTGTAATAATGCGCCAGGCGTCCTTATTATTCACAGATATTCAATGTAAGGGGCTTCATGGCATCTCATTCCTCGACCTGGCCTTGAGTCGGACACGAGTTGAGGCGATTTGAGGAACAACAATTAAAAATATGAATGAGGTGCAGAAATAAATTAAATATAAACTAAATTCTCTGGAGATCCATGATATTGTTCCTTACAGGGACTTCATTCATGCCACGTCTCTATAAAAAATAAAATAAAAATATATAAAATGGTTAATCTTTCAGTTATATTTTATTGGATGGGACACATGATTTCTAGCTTTAAGAGAGGAGAAAATATTGCTAGTAAATGAGCCATTTATTTCTCAGTATACAGTTCCACTAGTTGTACTTCTACTGTGAATTTGTTCAGGTATTTCTGTTTTTTATGCTCAGTTTGCTGAACGGAATGATAATTTGTTATGGTTACTCTGTTAGTTTGCGTATTTAAAATAGATTTTTCATAATAATTACAAACAGGAATGAGGTGCAGAAATAAATTAAAGGCACAACTCTGATAATGTATGTTATTATTATATTACGGAGACTATTGTCATCTTAAGTTCTCTAAAAAATGTTAAAATATATAAAAACTATTATTATTCCCATAATATTATATGATGCGAAACATGATATTTTACTTTCAGAAAAAAATAAAAAGAAAATATTACGGGTTGCTATGAATAAGGGTTTTTGGGGGGAAAATTGAACCAAATTGAATTGAACAGAGATGCGAATAGAAAAAACAATCATAACAGCGAGCTACATGATCTTTATAGGTAAACACATGTATAATGAAGAGTTAAGTCACGTGAATTGCTATGGTCAAGGCATATAGCATTAATGAGAATAAAAGAGGGACATAGGAACTTTTGGTAAGACCTACCCGCAGAGGGATTTTAAACTTTGGAACTTCATCTGCCGCTGTAAGGGTGGTCGGCCCGATATACAGATCTTCATTGAAAGGGGCTTTATCGCATCTCAACCCTCGACTTGGCTCTGAGTCGGACACGAGTTGAGACGGTTTGAGGAACAATATTTAATACATACGAATGAGGTGCAGAAATATATTAAACTCTGGAAACAGATGATATTATTCATTCAGGGACTCTTTTCATGCCAACTTCTCTAAAATAAATAAATAAAATAAACTAAAAATAAATAATACGGTTAATTTTACAGTAATATTATAATGGATGGGAAACATGATATCTGACCTTAAGGGAGGAGAAAATATTACTAGTATTTGAGAATTAAGTTCTTAGAAAAATATATTATGGCCAAAGAGAGATTAACAGAGAAATGAACGGAAAGATTATTATAACAGTGAGTTTAATGTTATTTATAGGAAATAATTTGTAATAATAATAATAATAATAATAGTTAAGTTTAATAGACTGAGCAGGGAGGACATGTGGCACAAATTGGAAATGAAAGTGGAGCATGGAAAGTTCTTGTAGGAAAACCAGAGGCAAAGCGATTTATAGGAAGCAAAGAATGAGGTGGGAGAATGACTTTAACCACGATCTGAGGGAAGTTATTATACAGGTTGGTTTGTACAGAGAGGGCTACGGACGTCAAGAGTTTGATAGTGTCATAGAATTCCATGTAGCCAGCACGATGCCATATAGAACTATAAATTTTACAAAATTTGTTTGTCAACTCAGGTCCGGTATCTGTTCGATCTATTTGTTTAAATGTGTCAATGTGATATCGTATTTTCAGATCATGAAAAAGAATTATGAGGTGTACAAGACTTAAACACATCTAAATAAACTCCTGAGGTTTCAATCGATGAGTATTAAATTGTACAGCAATGTTATCGCATTATATCGAACTTTATGCCTCACAGACATGAAAAATAACTTAACCATTGTCTTCTTAAATAAAAATAAATAATAGTTTAAAAAAACTAAAACAACACGCTCTATTAGAAAACCGAACTAAATAAATGAAAATAATTTTAATTTCCAACACGCTTGGGATAAAATTAAAGTGGCCAACAAAAAAATAATCTCTAACACATCTAGAATAAAACTAAAGTTATCTACAAAAGAAATAATTTTACCATCAAAAGCGTGGGGTGCTTTTTATTTGTTTTACGTTTTTTTCTTAGAGACTTTATTTTTACCAATATCTGTTTATTATCAAATATATTAATTGATATAGAGCACCCCACGCTTTTGATGGTAAAATTAATTTTTTTTGTAGATAACTCTAGTTTTATTCTATATGTGTTGGAGATGATTTTTTTTGTTGACCACTTTAATTTTATCCCAAGCGTGTTGGAAATTTAAATTATTTTTCATTTTTTAGTTCGGTTTTCTAATAAACCGTGTTGTTTTAGTTTTTTTAAACTATTATTATTTTTTTATTTTTTAGTTTTAACATTTTACAGAATAAGATAAAAATGTAAATATCTTTAAATTCGATACTACTGTAGTATGACCTAAAAGTAATACTCTACTAAAAAATCATCCGAGCCGGATTTGAACCAGCGACCTATGGATTACTGAAGTTATATACCACTACATTCCACCGCTCTACTAACTGAGCTCTTACAACGATTGATTAAGAAGTTGATAAGTCCGCAACCTATTATACCGGTTTTTATTATTTTGATTTTCTGCTGATTCTGGCCAGAATTTTAGAAACATTTATGAAATTATTGTATTGTCATTGGTCCTTTACAAGTATACAGAGTTTCAAATCGATCCAATGATTTAAGTGGGTGAAAATCGTGTTGAAACATTCCATTAAATAATTACACAAACAATTTTATTGATTTTCTGATTATTCTGGCCAGAATTTTAGAAACATTTATGGAATTATTGTGTCATTGGTCATTTACAAGTATACAAAGTTTCAAGTCGATCCAATGATTTTAAGTGGGTGAAAATCGTGTTGAAAGATTCCGTTACATAATTACACTGACACTTTTATGATTTTCTGATGATTCTGGCCATGATTTTAGAAACAATTATGAAATTATTGTATTGCCATTGGTCCGTTACAAGTATACAAAGTTACAAGTCGATCCAATGATTTTAAGTGGATGAAAATCGCGTTGAAAGATTCCGTTACATAGATAGATACAGGTCAAGCTAATATAAAACGTGTACAAATTAGTAAGATTTGTATAACATATCACGTGGTTGTTTAGATTTCGGCAAATTTTGTTCACACAATGTTAAATATAATTTTTATCTGGATTTATGTGCTTCAGTCCGTCCTTCCCCACGGACGTGAATTTGTATGTGTAAAGGAATGAAAAGATAAAACTGGAAAAGTAGATAAGAAAGGAAGAAGTTGGAGATACTGACCGAAAGAGAGAAAGAGAAATATATAAAAAAGACAAAACATATCAAGTTCATCTAACAATATTTTGTGTTTATTTGCATAAAATGTAAAATTATGTTTATTAACTCATTAATGGTTTGAAATGGATACGATTCTACAGAATTAAATTTAACGAGTGAAAGTTTCGTTGTTACTTTGATAAATAATATTTATAGTAGCTTTGAAACCTTTATTTTCAAACTGGGAAACCCTTGCTATCTGATATTTCCTCTACTTATACTGTAATTACGGATGTATATTGAAATTGTATACACATCCGTCTTGGTTACTGCAAGAACTGTTTTGTCTCCATTATTCTTGCGTAGTATCTGTCCGTTGTATTAGTTAACATGCTCACCTCTGATTCCGAAGTTCGCGGGTTTCAGGCCGTAAACAACCTTATGTGTATAACAGTGAAGTTAAAAGTTTGAAGGGCGTAAATTGGCAATATGAGATATATTAGGAAGAACTATCATCATCATCAACAACAAGGCTTAAGCCCAATGGCCTGTTCCGATCTCATTATAGGTCGAATTGGTCCTTCCATCTCTTCAATGGTCTTCCCAACATTCTTCTCCCTTTTGGTTTATAATTCGTCTTGGTATGCGTTGTTAATTCATTCGTAATACGTGCTGAAGATAAGCATTTTGATAATATTATATTCTTTCACAGAGATTAAATATATTAAGTTCTGTTCTTATATCTTCGTTTTTCTTTTTATCGGTCCTTTGTGTATCCGCTATTGCTCTCAACATCTTAATTTCAGCAGCCTCTATTTGTTTACTATCTGCCTTTGTTAATGTCCACATTTCACATCCATAGATAAGAGATGGAACTGTCAATACTTTGTAAAACTTCAAAGCAAAGGAAGAACTAGTGAAAGAAAAATGAATCAACTCTGAAAGAGTCAGGTTTTGGGACCTGCTGTTTTGTTTGGAATAACCCAATGTACGGATAACTTGTTACATTTTGTCCCACAGCCGTTATATCTGGTTTCCTCAATCTGGAGTAGCTACTTACTGTAACTGACTTTTTCGGAAACAACTCAGTAAAATCAGTATTTAAAAAACACATTATTGAACACACAATTATGGAATGTGTAGTCGAAGGAATCTGTTCATTATTTGCTGTATTCAACGTATTTGTTAGAGAGTCAGTCACTACAAAATAATGCTCTGACTTGTTTAGAATGTTAAAAAGGGGGAGCTTTCTTTTTTTGGTAATAAAAATTCGATAATTATCGAGGTGAAACACGACTGTCATTGGTTGTAAAACAAAATCCAATGAAAAGTGATTAGTCATTGCTCTCAATGGGGGCAGAAGTTAAATAGTCTATCCGGTCTAAATAGGCTATCCGGTCTAAATAGGCTATCCGGTCTAAAAGGCTATCCGGTCTAAATAGGCTATCCGGTCTAAATAGGTTATCCGGTCTAAATAGGCTATCCGGTCTAAATAGGTTATCCGGTCTAAATAGGCTATCCGGTCTAAATAGGCTATCCTGTCTAAATAGGCTATCCGGTCTAAATAGGCTATCCGGTCTAAATAGGCTATCCGGTCTAAATAGGCTATCCGGTTTTGATCCTGCAATCCACACGTGTTGACTATGGAACATATGAAACTATTACCTATATAAGGTATCCCATACTATAAACATTAGTTTTATAAGGAATACTATATTAACTCACTAGCCCTATCGAACTTCGAGAGCATGGTGGCGAGTTAATAAGCTCGCCATACATCCATATCCTGAGATAGTATTTACCAATCATTCCTTGTATCTCCCTCAAATTATTGTTAGGCCTAATATTATTCTTCCAACTCATTCTTGGCCTACCTATTGGACGTTTTCCTTCTGTTTTTCCTGCTACAAGTTTCCATTCACTCTCTTTCATTCCCAATTGAAATCAACGAAACTTAACTATTCTTATTACATCTGGTTTCCCATAAAGATTTTGTAATTCACTGGTATATAGGATTTTCCATTCACCTCCCTATTTGCCTTTTTTTTGGCCTAATAATGCCCCTAAGCACTTTATTCTCAAATACTCTTATTTCTACTCTCCTAAAGTAAGATATCACATATCGAGTCTATATAATATAATTAAAAGAATCGCCGCAGTGGACTAGTGGTTATGCTCCTTGCCTCTGGTCCCGAGGGTGGATGGATTTTTTTAGGATGGAAAAATCCAAGGAGCAAAAGTCCTCCGGGAGGGACTTTAAGCCGTGGGTCCCGAGTCTGAAGATTTTCAGGCTCGTAAAAGATCCTTAAGCCTGAATGAAAGGCCTCTAAGCAACATTTACCCGGATTTTCCCGTCCTAGTATTACCTTGGTTTCCTATATGTCAGCATGAGGCGGAACGCTGACCACGGACCACTCCAATGACATCTATACGAAAACAAGTGTAACTAAATTAGTATGGTTCAAATTCTTCCCTGTAGGGGGGATGCGGCTAAATTTCTGTTAAGGGAAACATGGGCTTACAAGAATACAAGAGAGAAGAATCGCCGTTTTATATATGAGAAGTTTAGTTTAAGATTTTTAGAGAAACTGGCATGACAAAGAGCTTCTGTAATGCGTAATATCATGTGTTTCCAGAAATTAGTCCATATTTAATTTTTTGTTGAACCTCAATCATGTTTATAATATTGTTTCCAGATATTTTAATATTGCCACTTCTTTAGAATTCTCCTAATTTGTTGTTTAATGTCCTTCTCATTTAATATGTATTACTGTGAGTGTGTGTGTTCTAGGTTGTAGTATTTTCTCACCCAATCACCTAATAATACTAAATCATCGGCATATATACCGACAGTTAATTAATATCATTGTGTTGTACACTTTCTTTATCTTTTAAAGATTTTATTGCGTACTCCAGTGCAAAATTGAACAGCAGAAGAGCTAGTGAATCTGCCTGCTTTAACCCTTTCCATTTTTTAAAAGAAGGCTCTGTATGTAAACTGTTTGCATACCCTCACCGTATTCCTTGTGACATTTGAACACATTCGATTAATATATATATATATATATATATATATATGCATATATATATTTTTTTGAAATTCCGAATTGTAATATGATAGCACATAATTTTTCCTCTTAATCGTTCCGAATTCTCTCAAAAAGCGTTAAACTGAAAAATATAATACTGCTATTCTCCCAGTTATATTATATAGGTGCGAGACATGGACACTTACTTTATGGGATGAGAAAATGTTACAACTATTTGAGAATAAAATTGTTAGCAAAATTGCTGTACCAAAGAGAGATGAAGAGACAGGCAAAAAAAAAAAGACTTTATAACAGTGAGTTAGATAATCTTTATAGGAAACCATATAAGTCTAATAGATTGTAATGGGCAGGGCATATGTGAAGAATGGGAAATGAAAGAGGGGGATTAACGCTTCTTTAGAGAAACCAGAGAGAAGTACTTTATACAGGGGATGAATGCAGAAAGAAATATAATGGATGACATTGAACATAAGGCTAAAATGGAATGGACACGTAAGAAAAATGCAGGATGGAAGACTACCGAAGGCCGTCTATGCATGGAAAATTGAAAGAAGGAACAGAAAATGAAGACCAAGAACAACCTGGAAGAACAACATTCAAAATTCAATGAGGAAATTTGGTGTAACAGATGAAGACACAGAGGACAGGGAACGATGGAGAACTTTAATTAAGGGAAATTTGTGAATGTTTGTTGCAAACTGAGAGTCTGTAAGTCAGTAGTCATATATATATATATATATATATATATATATATAGTTGATGGCCTAGCGGACATAAGCTCTCCACACATCCCTATCCTTATCTAATATTTTCCAATAATTCATTCATTTTGAGAATTTTTCCCTTCATTGAGGGTTTTCTCCAACCAATCTTAGTAATTAACATGAATTTAAAAATATATACATATACACATATTTTTTAATTCATATATATATATATATATATATATATCCATCCATAGTAATTCTGCCCGAAGGCAGGTCCTTCACTGCAATGATAGCATTTTCATGCTATGCTTGCAGCTTTACTAGGGAATTGTGTGGGTGTGGTAGCTTCCCGTTGCTTTCCACACCTGTGAAGGATGATGATGATAATGATAAGGATGATGATAAAGATGATGGCCATATGATTTCGGGGACCGTTTGGGCCTTAAAGTTTTCCTGACATTTGTCTTACAGGTGAGGAAAAACCCCGATAAAAACCTCACCCAGAAAAACTGCCCCGACCGGGGATCGAACCCGGGCCCGCTGCGTGACAAGGCAGCACGCTACCTCGAGACCACAGCGGTGGTGACTATATATATATATATATATATATATATAATACATATATAAGAAAAATAAGTGTTTGAATTGGATTCGCCTGGTAGTGTAATGGATATCACGCTGAGGTACAGACTCAGAGATCCGGGTTCGAATCCCGTCCAGGCATTTATTTTTCTTATCATACCATATATATATATATATATATATATATATATATATATATATATACATATTTTTTAGTTCATGTTAATTACTAAGATTGTTGGAGATAACCCTCAATGAAGAGGAAAATTCTCAAAATGAATGAATGATTGCAAATATTAGATAAGGATAGGGATGTATGGAGAGCTTATGTCGGTGCGGCCATCAATCAGCGGGGTCGATAGTACCAGTCAGTTAGATAGTTAATTCCATGCCCTTCAGAAGTCAACATGTAGATAATTTTATGTATAATACCATCATATTCTTATTTCCTTTCTAGAATATGTCCTAAAATATGATCCAATGTAATCTCTGAATTTCTTAAAGAATATAATCTATGATGTCGTGGTCTGCGCTTCGTACCAAGATAAAATTAATGGAATCCCCCTATATTTGTTGTAAATGGATTTTTTAATCTCCTTCCTTATAAATTTGTGAAAAAATTAATTCTTACCATTAGTTTAGCTGAAATACTATTAAAAAATAAACAGGACCGGACAGAATAAGAAAATTATCACACAACATTTGTTATTTTACATATTGCGTAATTTTTTTCCTAGGACTACCTCTGTGTTATAACGGTTTGTAAGTCTGACTAGCATCTTTGGAGTTCAGGTTCCATTACCACCTCCATATCCATAGTAATTCTGCCCGAAGGCAGGTCCTTCACTGCAATCATAGCATTTTCATGCTATGCTTGCAGCTTTACTAGGGAATTGTGTAGGTGTGGTATCTTCCCGTTGCTTTCCACACCGGTGAAGGATGATGATGATAATGATAATGGTAAGGATGATGGCCATATGATTTCGGGGACCGTTTGGGCCTTAAAGTTTTCTTGACATTTGTCTTACAGGTGAAGAAAAACCCCGATAAAAACCTCACCCAGAAAAACTGCCCCGACCGGGGATCGAACCCGGGCCCGCTGCGTGACAAGGCAGCACGCTACCTCGAGACCACAGCGGTGGACGCCATTACAATGGAAATATTTGTTTACATAAGATCTGGAAGACGTTCATTTATCCTCATTAGGATAATTACTTGATATGGGGAGTAATGAAAATCGGTTAAGAAACCTGAAACAATATTGGAATAAATGTCACGCTAATCATGTGATTCCTTGTAGTCCCTACTATTAGCCAGGACAACAACCACTTCATTCGATCATTGTTCCTGGGAGCAGCTTTGCAATTTGTTTACGTTTATTGTTTTATCAAAAGTTCTTCAAAGCTTATTACGCCACTGAGATTATATGAAACTAACTACCTCACTGGTTCTATTGAATCCGTAGGTTCATGGCCGCGTGGACATAAGCTCTCCATACATCCCTATCCTGAACTAATGTTATCCAATCAACCTCTGTTTAATCTACTTCCCTCAAATCATTGTTAATGTTATTCTGTCACCTCATTCTTGATCTACCAACTGGGCGTTTTCCGTCTGGTTTTCCTACAAAAAACTTCTATGCACCTCTTTCATTCCCAATTCGTTCCAGGTTATGTAGTTAAATAATTAAAAAATAAATAAATTTTCGTAGTTATTCTGATCACGTGCCAATTTCTCTCTGAAAGAGTTTAATATTGCGAAACGAGAATACAGAAAATGAAAGCATGTTCTACAAATATTTACCCTACCGTTAGTAACCCCATTTAACAATAGCGTTGGGGTGAAATTTCCTTTTGCGGATATGTAGGAAATGAATGACGGTATTAGCGTATATAAAGATAAGAGAGAAACTATTTTCAACAAGTATAAATTAAACGACCGTGATACAAACATTGAGCTGGAGGTGACAATTCTTAGATTGACGCCATATTTACAAAATGGTAAGTAGTAATATGTTTTCTATGTTAATTATATCAATAAGTGCATATCTTCCACATCACATAAACATAATAGTTTTAAAAAACTAAAAGAACACGCTTTATTAGAAAACTAAAAAATTAAAAATAATTTTAATTTCCAATACGCTTGGGATAAAATAAAACGGTCAACAAAAAAATCATCTCCAACACATATAGAATAAAATTAGAGTTATCAACAAAAAGAAAATAATTTTACCATCAAAAGCGTGGGGTGCTCTATATCAATTAATATATTTGATAATAAACATATATTGGTAAAAGTAAGCTCTCTAAGAAGAAAATGTAAAAATCATAAAAAGCACCCCACGCTTTTGATGGTAAAATTATATTATTTTTGTTGATAACTCTAATTTTTATTCTATATGTGTTGGAGATGATTTTTTAGTTGACCGTTTTATTTTATCCCAAGCGTATTGGAAATTAAAATCATTTTTAATTTTTTAGTTTTCTAATAAAGCGTGTTCTTTTAGTTTTTTAAAACTATTATTTATTTTTTATTTTCTAGTTTATTATTTTACAGAATAAGATCAAAATGTAAATATCTTTAAATTCGATACTATGTAGTATGAGCTAAAAGTAATACTCTTCTATAAAAAAACCCCCTCCCAGCCGGATTTGAACCAGCGACGTATGGATTACTGAAATTATATACCATTAAGAGTTCACTGCTCTACCAACTGAGCTCTTACAACGATTAACTAAAAACTCGACAAGTCCGCAATCTATTATACCAGTTTTCATTTTTTTGATTTTCGGATGATTCTGGCCAGGATTTATAAACAAAATATGAAATTATTGTATTGTCACGGGTCCTCTAAAAGTATACAAAGTTTCAAGTCGATCCAATGTTTCTAAGTGAGTGAAAATCGCGTTGAAAGATTCCGTTACATTGATACAAAAACACTTTTTTTTTGATTTCCTGATGATTATGGCCAAGATTTTAGAAAATAAATATGAAATTATTGTATTGTCACGGGTCCTCTAAAAGTATACAAAGTTTCAAGTCGATCCAATGTTTCTAAGTGGGTGAAAATCGCGTTGAAATATTCCGTTACATTGATACAAAAACACTTTTTTTTGATTTTATGATGATAATGGCCAGGATTTTAGAAAATAAATGTGAAATTATTATATTGTCACGGGTCCTCTACAAGTATACAAAGTTTCAAGTCGATCCAATGATTTTAGGTGGGTGAAAATCGCGTTGAAAAATTCCGTTACATAGATAGATAGATACAGGTCAAGCTAATATAAAGCGTGTAAAAATAAGACAAATCAACTTTTTAGTAATCGTATTTTATTCTAATAACAGTAATGACAAAATTTCTTTAAATACGTATTTTTTTACCGATACATCCTTGAATATTAATATAAATTTAATATGCTATCCAATAATTGGTACGAATACATATTTACAGGAATTAATACATCTTTATAAAATATAATATAAATTTTTAAATGAACAATTGCGGCATTAACAATCAGAATGATGTCTAGATCAGATAGATTTGAGATTGATGATTTTGAAGAAGATTTCCGGGCTGTTGGCCATGTACTTGAGGCTTCAAGTTCCCCGACGTTTCGTCAGAGACAGCGTCTGGCATCCTCAAGAACGTCTCAAGACAACACATAGGGATGTCGGACACAGTCTCTGGACAGTCTCATGACAACCGTTGAGGATGCCGGACGCAGTCTCTGGCGAAAAGTCGAAGCACTACAAGCCTCAAGACCACGGTCAACAGCCGGAAATCTTCTTCAAGATCATCATACTAATTCCGGCCGTGAAAGCCTAAGTCAATATTTCAGATTTTGCATTAATATATATTTTTGGCCAAATGGGAGCTAGGTAAATAAATACATTGACATCATCATAAAACAACAACGCATTTTTTAGAATGTCATGCAAAATTTATCAAATTTTAATAATTTGTCTTTTAAACTGGAGGTCGTGTCCTTGGACGTGAAAGTGCATTTAGGAGAAGATTAATCTAGAGAAAAGAGGAAGGTTGGACGAAGGAAAAAATAAATAAACTTTTAGGTCTGTAGTCGATTGATCTATCTTTAATTGCTAAAGGGAAATTGTAACTGTTATTTGATTTTTAAAGTTATATTTATAATTTTTGTATATCTCTGATGAATTTATTGGTAACACAATTACGTCATTTACTGCTTAATTCAATTATTGATTACAGCTATTTTAAACATTTTACTTTCGTGACTTAAATTTTCAGCTGGTGTATAGGGTCCATAGTAATGACTAAAATACATCTATACTAAAGTAATTAACGCGCATTTAGATTATAGAGGTAATAAATTTCATTCATATTATTGTTTCTATTGAATTGCAAATAATTGATTTATTTAAATATTTAAATTGAAGATTTTTCTTAATACAAAGGTTTCTCTTTAACCAATTACTGGTTATATATATATATATATATATATATATATATAGGCCTACACACACAAAGGTAAAGTGAACTCACTACAGGCCATTGGAGACCCTTGGGATAGTAGGAGGTTAAGGCTCCCACTTTTTCTAGACAATCGGCACTTGATATCAGCTGGGTTGTCACCCTGCGTGACGGCCGCCTTTACCCCCAGAGCAAGCGTATGGTACTCATTTCGTTAGAGGCTGAATCGACCCCACGGTCATGGTACCACCAGAGGTTTTGGGTCAGTTTAAAAATCCTGACCCCACCGGGACTAGAACCCTCGACCTTTCTGTTTGTAGCGCACCGCTTTAACCACTACACTACGGCGTGCCCCCTTATATATTATATATATATATATATATATAGAGAGAGAGAGAGAGAGAGAGAGAGAGAGAGAGAGAGAGGAGAGAGAGAAAGAGAGAGAGAGAGAGAGAGAAATATTGAAATACAATATACAAAAAATACAGTGTTAATTACGGTATATATAAAAATTCATACAGTTTTTTATATGGAGTGTCAAACAAAACATATTTTAATACAATTTTAAATATAGCATAGTTAGTGTATATGCTTCATAAGGTAGCTAATTGAAGAAAGTAATGCCTACTGATTTATTGCAGAGTTTTTTTTAGCGTGACCTGAACCCTGTAAAGTAAATATCCATTTAGTATATTGCAATTATGGAAATCATCTCTAACAGCTAGCATGTCGAGTTATTGATTTTTAATAAGCATTAGTAATTATACAACTTTACACTGCTAATATACGTTTGAATACAAATGAGTATACAGGATATTGCAATTAACGTAACATATTATACGTGTATATTTCTTTTGTAAACACAATATTTTATTTATTCCAGTGATACTTCCTTATAAACTAATTTAATACAATAAAACACTGCTAAAGTAGCCTTACATACAATAAAGTACTGTTAAAATAGTATTTGCTGAATAAAGTTATCTTAAAATAGCAATTCACTTAATAAAATACTTTTGAAATAGCATTAATACATACAATTCTGATAAATAGCTTTTCATAAAATAAAATACTATTCTAATATAATTTCATACTATTATAAAAACACTTTCATATAATGCGAGTAAAATGTTGCTAAAAATATAATAAGCATTTGTAATAAAAATCTGTGGACAATAGTTATCAAGTTTCGTAAAAAAATAAATTAAACGTGACAAATTAACACAAAGAGAATCAATACGTGCAGCCCAGAACAAAATCAAGTATAAAATACAACAATTTTATAATAGGAGATACTTCACAAAATATTTTTAGACTAAATAAAATTTTATGATTTATCACCATTTTAAATTAATCGGCCATTTAAAAAGATCATGAGTTACGAAATGGGGGAAAAAAAATCAATAGAAATAAAAAAAGTCATATAATGGAATATAACACATTTTTACAGCCATTGAAGGGTAATACGATTTTTAAACAGTCAAATATTATTTTATACTATAAATTTCTTTATTTTTTTTACTCGCTAAAAAATATGTTTAACGACTTATGTGTTTCTTTCACTAAACGTACGTTTTTTACACATTAATGCAGGCATTTGACCGAAAAAATAACTATTTGAGTCCAATAAATGTGAAAGTTATTGTGATAATCAAATAATTAAACTATTATTTTATTCTGATGATTGATATTTACTGGAAACAAAAATAGATTTTTCAGATAAAACACTAAAATTCTTCTGATTTTTTTATTATATTTTGATCATTATTTTGACCATTATAAGAATTCATAATAAAAATCGTTATACTCCTCTGGAATATAGGCCTACTTGTTCATCTTCAGCATGCCATTTATTATTTAATTAATTGATACTTTTCCATTAGGGTATGTTAACTCGTAAGAAGTTCAAGGGCTTTTGTTGAATGTGTGAAGAAGTTGGAATTGTTCTGTGACTGCTCTGTTGTGACTTCAACAGAAAATATTTAATAGTATATAAATGCCATTTACTTATATAGGGAGAAGACATTTCATGTTTCTTTGGACACTTACATTTATAGCCCAGTCAAAATATTTATTCACTTTCAGATAATTCACATAGAGCTGAAAATTGGTAATTATGTAATTACAAATTAATTGTCTAAAGTCCTCATTGATTACATTTGCAAATATATATATATATATATATATATATGTATTCAAGATCAAATGTAAAAAAAATGGATTTTCACATTAAACTCTTAAATGACGTGTGTTTTCGTAGAAATAGTTTATTAATAATTTGTAGATTATTAATAAACAAAAAGTAAGAATAATCACGAGATATCCCGATTTCAAAAATTAGAAAAGCCATACTCTGCATAATATGCATTCATTTCCACAACATCTGCGGGGCGCAGTTCTTGGCGCGTGGTTTCTCATGTAGACATAACCTACGATCTAGTATGTTCAAACTTATTTTATCAAATAGTTTCCGCTTGATTAAAAATTTTACTATAGATAATTGTCGAACCGGAACTAGTTATTATTGATCTGTGATATAATTAATATACCTCATATCTAAACTCTGCTTCAACAGTTATTTGTTCCTCTTTATTTTTCTTCTTCTTCTTCTTCTTCTTCCTCTTTTTTTCCGGATTTCTTTAGATTGCGAAAACAGGGTCAGACAGCTCCTCAATTTGAAGTCTTATGACATAGGACATAGAGAATATATATCAGTATTTCTAAGTTTTGAAATCGCGATATCTCATGATAGGGAAAAATAATAACGACTTTTCTGTAGATAATCGCATAATTAAAAATTAATAATAATATATTTTTTACACAACACCATTTTAGAGCAATGTGCGAAAATACGATTTTTTGGACTATTGACCTTGAATAAAATTTTTAGCACAATTGTGATCGATGGGGATTTTTGCCATTTTATTTTATATATAATTAAGGTCCGTACCAATTTCCACCTCTATTCCGAAGTTTTAACGTTTTTCTCTATCTTGACTGAATTATAACTGCTCTCTGAGAGCGAGGTTGTATTGAAATATCCTGACCGCCAAACTTTTAAATTATAATACAAGAGCATAGACAATCGTTTCAACAGAGATCTTCTCAGATAAATTTTCAAAAATTATCTCAGCAGAAACATATTTCTTATCATAATATCTGACCGCTTTTTTTGTAACTCCAAAATATCGATAATTCGTCAAGAAGCTGTGTCTTCTAATTGGGAAGTAATTATTTATTTTTAGGAATATCCTAAATGCTATCGTGACTAAACAAAAAAAATCATTCACTGTTCTTCTTTTGACGATGTACTTATCTGCAAACAAGCATTTATAAATTTGTTCCCACGTCATAAAATGGTTTAAGTTATTTTTCCTTATTTTAGGTCCTTCAATAAGCCCTTGTAGTTATATGTCCTACTGATATTTACGAATTAACTTGTTGAAATGTATCAATCTGTCTCCATTTAACATAGGAAAGCAAATTTACGTATCCGTACAAAACATAAATTATCCCATTTCAATAAATTAAGAAGAATATAAAATTGTGTTGGTTCTTTAATTCCAAACAATATCCGAGATAATAGAATCTGACTTCTTTAGATTCTAAACTCTTTCAAATGCAATGACAGTGAGCTGCTATTATACAATAAACAAACAGAAAAAAAAGTTGAATGATTTACTTGTACATTTCTTAATTTGAGAGATGCGAGTAATATATTTTTTACTTGGGGGGGGCTAACAACCCGTCCGCAAAACTCCCTTCCAGGTAAAAATGACATGAACATATTTTAAGAATGGACTCTTCTAGGCTAACAAAATAAGTACTGTTGTACCAACCTCAAGGCTATAGAGATGTGGGACGTCCTAGAAGACGATAGGAAGATGAATTCCGAGAGCGGAACAGGTCGAAGGCCTCTACCATGAAGATGATGTTGATGATTTCTTAATTTGAAACCTTCGAAAGAGTGAAAAAAGGAAACGAGTCAATGACTTATGTTCTTTTTTTGCACGAAATGGGAATTTAGGATTAAATAAATGTAGCTTGGATAGCATAACCATAAGCTTCTTCCACAGATCGATGAGTCTACCCATGAGCTATGATATCCAATATATAAACCATTTCCATAAAAAATTTGCTATAAATTTAGTTAAACCGTAGGATCTGCTCCTTTGATATTTTCATCCTAAAACAATCCATCGACCCCGACCGAGTTTGATTCGCGACTCTCGGGATTGTAGATAAAGAACATAATCACTAGTCCACCGAGCTGCCTTGTGATTAGATAAAAACCAATGCTTACCCTTTCAAATAAGACTATATATTAACACATTACATTTCACAATCATTTGTGAGGTAAAGTAGTATCACCTGCAAATAAAATCGTTTTGCTGAAAACATTAGCCAGTAGCTTAATAATTAAAATTTAAAATGATGGTCCTATAGACCCTCGAGATGACCAAAGTTAACTGGAAGATTATTTGATTAAAATCTGTTCTCTGATATAGGTCGATTTTTTAGATCAGTTTTAACCGAATTGAGTTCCATAATGTAAAATACATAATAATTCATTTTAGATAAAAAAAAGTCATGTTGGACACAATCAAAGGTCTCAGAGAGTCACAGATCTAATCTTGGGTATCGATTTTCCAAACCAGAAGTTATAGATGACACTAAATCTTGAAATACATAAAAATACATTTGAGTATGACTATTTAATCAATATTACATAAACACTTTCTAAATCGCACAAGATTAAAATATTTATAACATATTTCGGTAATAGATTCATTTACAATATCAGGAAAATTGTTGTATTTTATATTTATTAATAAAGAATCATGTTCTTGATGTTCAAATTTATATATAATGATGTACTAGCAACTACATTATCAAGACATGCGTTACCTCCAGTGAAAAGTTAAACATTAAAACTAATCTTGTATAAATTTTCCTAATTTATGTCAATATTTAGATCACCAAATAAAACTACAGGGGTCTCAAATTAACTTAAATTTATTAAAAACTTATCACATATATCTATAAATAAAGTTATATCTCCACAAGATAATATGTACACACATGCTAATAGGAGTATTATATCATAATTTTTCAATATCATAACAACTATTTCTATAATATTTCCCGTGAGAATTTATCAGAATTCAATATTCTATGTTAATTTTAATAACTACTTAACTAATTAACTCAATGCTACTATCGAACCCAGAAGTTCATTGACGCGCGAACATTAGCTAATAATATCCCTGATTGAGCTAATATTTCCAATCAATACGTGTATAATTAATCGCCCTAAAATCATTGTTAATGTTATTCTCCCACCTCAGTTTTGCCGCACCTACAGGATTTTCCCCTATGATTTCCTTACAAGTTTTTCCTCTGGTTTTCTTACAAACAGTTTCCATACCTCTCTTTCATTCCCCATTTGTGTCACATGTCCTGCCCATCACAATCTATGTTATTATTATGTTATATATATATGTTATTATTATCTATTATGCAGCTCACTGTTAGATAGTCTTCACCATTCACCTGTGTGATCGTCTCTCCTTGATCCAAAATTTTTCCAAAGAACTTTATTCTTAAATACCTGTAACCTCTAATTTTTTCTTCTTTCTTAAAGTGAGAAATGATGTTTCGCATCGATTTAACTGAAAGAATAACTGTATATATATATATATATATATTAGTTTAACATATTTTTGAAGGAATTGGGATGACAAAGTCCTGTAATGGATAATAACATGCGTTCGGAGCTGAGCATAATTTTAATTTCTTTCTGCACCTCATTCGTGTTTTCCTTCTCTATTGTCAAGTATACTTTACCACGTTCGGCAGACCCTATTTGCGTACGTTTGTTAAATAAAAAAAATATATTGTTCCAAAGTATTTGGATTCAGCTACTTCTTCAAAATTTCCATTTTTATAATCTGTGCATTTTCATTATATATTGTAATATATTTCTAGGAGTGATCATATATTTACTTCCAGCTTCAGAACCTAAGTATTATTTGATGTTATTTAATATAATTTCTGTTGTCTATTAGTATTTCCTGCCTCACACCAAATAATTCTACGAGTATTAAAATCACTGAGTTGTACTCATTCTATATCCTTTAAACATTATATTGCATGACCTAGTACAATCCTTTAAGCCATTTTGAATTTCAAAAGTATCTGAAAAAATGTCTGTCTACTCGCATTCCATTATTTTTGCAATTTAGACACATTCAAACAAGTCTAATTAAAAAAAATCAGAATTCAAGCAGAATACTATACAACTTATTCCTATTAATTTAATTTATACATTTTTGAAGTATATAAATGATTGATGATTAGTACCATCATATTCTAATTTCTTTTCTATTTTTATAAACGAGAAATATTCTAGACATATTTCCTCTAAATCCACCTTATTTATCCTCTATTAAATAGCTAATGAAGGGAGTAAGTCTACATACTAATATGTGTGTTAGATTTCTCACAAAGAAGATAATGAAATGTTCATATAGTTGTTGCAATAAGTCTTATATCCGTTTCTCATAGATTGACACGATAATCTTTTCCATTTATTTGGAAGAATCTTATTTTTCCAAACCACGTTAAGCAACCAGTGTATATTGTCAATCGATTTTTATCCCCCTGATTTTTCAGTTCTGCCTGGATCCTATGTAAATCTAATGCATTATATATCCATTTTAATTTTTCTATTGCAATTTTAACCTCTAATGCTGGCTCTGTGATTAATATTTTTTTCTCTTTGAAAATCATGCTCTTCATCATTTTATCCGCATGCCCATTTAATAACTGATTAAAGTTTTTTTTCATCTTTTTAACAGGCTATTCCTGGAATCTGCAATCATATTCCTATTTTTAATTTATATTTGTCCCAGCCTGAAATTCTTTCCTTTCCATCCTTATTCCCTGATAAAATGTTTCCTATTTTTTCCGTTCATTTGGAGATCATTAATATTATCTCTCAAATATTCCCTCTTTCAAACCTTGTGATTTACGGTTTCATATTACCCAATTATTCCAAATTCACTTAATTTGGATCGTACAACCAAGTCTCTTCGCTATTTTCTTAAATATTGACAATTTCCTCATCAGACCATTACTTATTATTATTATTATTATTATTATTATTATTATTATTATTATTATTATTATTATTATTATTATTATTATTATTATTTTAATAAACGAACATTTTCGAAGCTGACAATTTAATATTATCTCTTATATGCTCCCATTCTCTATTCATAGGCTTATCAGATTGTTGATCGGTTCCCATATTTTCTTCTGAACATTCCGATGTTTCGAATGTATTAGTAATTTTGATCTGATATCCTTACCGCAGTTCATAATTTCTCAATTTATTTAATTCAAAATTTTCTGAGTCGTCTTTGATGTTTGAACCTCTCATAAACGATTACAGTTCTGTGATTTTTATCCAAACCAAATATGATCTGTATAGAAGTTTATCCGCCCTATTGACCTGATGCCTATGGTGCTAGTGTGCCAGCGTTAATCTAGTAAGACATGGCTTAGGAACAGTATGTAGTTTACCCATCTTGAAACTGGATATTAATAAGAATTCAGTTAATAAGTTATTAATATGAATTCAAATTAATGAATTATAATTCTATCTATCTATCTTCGGGTTTTTACAGCTGCTGCCGTCTTCCCGTGCCAAACCTCCAAAGCCTACGGTCTTGGGCATCTTCGATGCTTAGCCCTCTAGCTTGCATTACTGTCTTCATGTTTTCCTTCCATGTTAACCTTGGTCTTCCTCTTTTCTTCTTTCTGTTAGGATGCCATTCATATAGTTGCTTCGGCCATCGCTCATCTTCCATTCTTAAAAACATGTCCTAACCACTTTAATTCCTTTTCCTCAATTCTTTCAATTATGCTTTCTTCTGCTTCCATTTTGTTTCTAATTTCCTTATTTGTGACACGTTCTAATTTAGACTTTCTGGCACTTCTTCGTAAATAATCCATTTCTAGAGCTATTAGTCTATTCTTGTAGTACTTATTGATTGTCCATACCTCACTTCCGTACATTGCAACAGATTCCACCAATGTTTTTACCATATATTTTTTTGTGTCTTTCCAAATATGCTTATCCCACCATATGGAATTTAATGATGATATTATTTTGCTACTCAATTCAATTCTATGTTTTATTTTCTCTTTGCCTATACCTTCGATGTTATCCATAATCATTCCCAAATATTTTAGTTGTTTCACTTGCTTTATTTGGATTCCATCTTCCAATACTAAGTTTTCTCTTTCATTGCTATTTATTGCCAGATATTCTGTTTTTTGTAAATTTACTGTGAGACCCCATGATTCATATGTGCTTTTCAACCTTTTTATCATGAATTCCATATCAAATTGTCTTGCGCTAAAACCATTGATCATCGGCAAATTGTAATGTCAGCAAAAATCTATTGCCTATTGGGATCCCATACCTTTGCAGCTTTGTTTCCATTCGTTATATAAATTCTACATAAATATTAAATAAAATTGGTGATAGACTGCACCCTGTTTCAATCCCTTTGAGGGTGTTTATAGGATTAGACATTATATTTCCATTTTAACATAAGAGGAGTTATCTTTATAGGTTTGTTTAATAATTTCTATTAGGTTTCTGTCAATATTGTATTTCTCCAATACTTCCCATAATTTGTTCCTCGGAATTGAGTCATAAGCTTTCTCTAAATCTATCATTGTCAAATGGGTTTTCTTCTCCAACTGCAGTCCGTTTTCAATTAACTGTTGTATTGCAAATATATTGTCAACACATGACCTTCCTGGTCTGAATCCATTTTGATCTTCTCCTAATTTGTCTTTAACATCTTTTTGTAACTTTGTTTTTAATAACTTCGTAAATATTCTATATAATGTGTTATTTATACTTAGTCCTCTGTAGTTTTTTGCGTCTCTTCTATCGCCCTTCTTGTATATTGGTACTATGTAGCTTATTTTCCATTCATCAGGAATCTTCTGTATTGCTGAATTATAATTACTATACAATTAATTAATTCACCATCACCAACTTCATGGCATAAGGCTTACTAGGCTGTTTCGGTTTTGATTCCACCGCCTCCTTGGTATTCCTTGAGATCTCTTGCCTACAGGTGCATCTTTTCAGACTCTTTTGGATATTCCGCTCACAACCATTCCATCTAGATGTTGAATTTATTTTGTTCTGCAAGTTTTAACTTTATTTAGGAAATGTTTAATTTGAAATTCTTTACGTATATCTTCACTTCTAATGTGATCTTTTAATGATCATCCATTTACTACTCTTAAAAAATTCATTTCTGATGCATAATTAACTAATTATATTATTATTATTATTATTATTATTATTATTATTATTATTATTATTATTATTATATAGCTGAATTTGAGAGATATGTGTGTGCAAGTATGTTCTATAGGAAAATTTACCCACACAGCGGTGTGGAATTTATGTTATTATTCAATCTCCAGATGGTAAATCCAGATATGTCATGATTTAGTACGAAAACACTGGCACACACACACACACACACACACACACACACACACACACACACACACACACACACCACACACACACACACACACACACACACACACACACATATATATATATATATATATATCCATAGTAATTCTGTGCCCGAAGGCAGGTCCTTCACTCCATTCATAGCATTTTCATGCTATGCTTTGCAGCTTTACTAGGGAATTCTAGGTGTGGTAGCTTCCCGTTGCTTTCCACACCGGTGAAGGATGATGATGATGGTGATGATAATGATAAGGATGATGATGATGGCCATATGATTTCGGGAACCGTTTGGGCCTTCTAGTTTTCCTGACTTTGTCTTAAAGGTGAGGAAAAACCCCGATAAAAACCTCGCCCAGAAAAACTGCTCAGACCGGGGATCGAACCGGGGCCCGCTGCGTGAGAAGGCAGCACGCTACCTCGAGACCACAGCGGTGGACATATATTTATATGTATTTATTTATTCATGTATATATTTGCTAAAATAACCCTCTCATTAACTTATTTTGGATAAATAATTATTTTTCATTAATAGAATTCGTGTCAATCCTTTGCGTATTTTTCCTTCAAGTTTTTTGATATTAATTCTCCCATCGCTTCAATTAATTTTTCTGGTATTTATTTGGCATTTCGAAATATTTATCCAAGCTTCCTCTATGATTGACAACTTTTTGGACGGTCTGTTAACGATCATAGTTTCCCCCATCGATCTCACCAGATACCTACGGACATGATGTTACATCATGCATACAGGGAGTTTATATTGAACACCAATGTCATCATCATCATCATCATCTACATTCATGGATTAGGTCTGTTGACCCGTTCCGACTTCAGCCCATCTCTTTCTAGGTCTGCCCACATCTCGGGTGCCTTTAGGTTTGTATTTTGTTATTTGTTTTGGATATCTATCTTCATTCATTCTGTCTATGTGTTGCTTCCATTTTGTCGATATGTATCTATTTTATCCGTTATTGCAAATATTTAAAGTTCCTGTCTTATTTCTGTGTTCTTGATTCTGTCTTCCTTAGTGCACCCTTTAACAGATCTAAAAAATTTAATTTCTGCCACCGTTATCCTACTTTGATCTTGTTTTTTATGTATCAAGGCTTCTGAACCATTGAGCAGTACCGGTACTGCCAACGTTTTATAAAATTTCAATTGGGTCTCTCGTGTTGTTTTATTATTTAGTGATCGTTTTATCGTACCACATATTCCCTGGAATTTTGCTATTTTATTAGTTATATCATTATCATAATTAAATGAAATGTCACATCCTAGATAATTGAGATGGTTCACCTGTTCTATGATTTTGTTTCCTATTGCTATTTTGAATCTGATTTGATTTTTCCCTTGGAATGCCATGACCTTAGTTTTTTGTATGGATATTTTGAGATTATATTGTTCACATATATTATGTAATTTAAAAATATTCCTTTGAAGTTCGTCTTCTGTATTTGCTATTATTACCTGGTCATGAACGAATAATAATGTTTTCAAGTAGTGTGTTTTATCTAATTTTATTCCTTTATTTGTTTCTTCGTTCCATTTTATTATTATATCATTGATGTATAGGTTAAACATAACTGGAGAGATACTGCATCCTTGTTTAACTCCTTGATTAGTATGAATTTTATTTTTACTTACTTCATTTCTAGTTTTTATAACAAAATTTGTGTTCCAGTACAAACTCTTTATAGTTGCTATTAAGTGTTTCGGAATTCCTTTTTCTTTTAAAATTGTCCAAAGTTAACACCAATGTGTTGATATTAATTTATTTAGATAATGAAACACGAGTATAACTTCATTTTATACTGTATTAAACATAAAATAAATTCATGCTCGTTATAAGGACTTAAACTGTTTTAGGCATACATTTCGATACATCTCATCTCATCCGTAAATCCCTCACTTTTTAAACCTAAATATATTGTGAAATGGAACATCTTAAATTAAAAACTAGGAAATATATTTCATCTAATATATACAAATGAATGTTCATTTGTTTGTTTGTTTGTTTGTTCGTATTTTATGCGCTGCCAATACTGTTCATCTTGATCCGATTATGATGGGACTTTCTGTAAAATATTCAGGAGATTCCAGGGATTGAACTCAGGATACAAGAAAGTTGTGATATTCAACTCCCACACCCTTAAAAATCACCCTTTGTAGTGAAAAACGTGAATAAAGTACCGTTTTTGACGCTAAATGGCTTACGCTGCCTAAACCCATAACAAATACACCAAATTAATGTACACAGAATTTAATATCTTAAAAAATTCTACAAAAAAGTCGACGACAGCATATGTTTACAGATAACTCACAATAACCATTTTTGTCTTTCATTGGTGCCAAGAAGATCGGGATAAGTAGATTCCCGGACAAGCGTGCGATGCCATACCGTTCATCCGATTGTGGTGGGGCTTTTTGCAAAATGTTCAGGATTTTCCCAGGAAGGTTATAGTCTATAAGAGAGTTTTAATTCTCAAGGCCTTGACTCTTAAAATCACGATTTGCAGTGAAATACGTAAAAAAAGTCGCTCTTTGTACGCTTAAATGGCTAACCCTGCCTGAACCATAACAAATACACCAAACTAATGTTCATGTAATTGAATATCTCAGAAAACTCTACAAAAAAAAACTTCCCGACGGCATATGTTTATCTTTTTTACGGACAACTCACAATAACTAATTTTGCCATTCATTGATGCCAAGATGATCGGGATAAGTAGATTCCGGGCAAGTATAACAGCGCACGGCTGGTGGTAAAAAACACATTAACATTATTTAGGAGTAGCAACGCACGCCGGGTATTAGCTAGTTGCTGGGTAATCAGCACGGGTATCTAAAAATAATTACAATATGGCTTTACTTATAATGATTGCTTGAATATTGAATTTTGGAAGATGGAATTTTATTTACTATTTGGAATGTAGGGAAGGTAGTTTTGAAATAGAATTAATTAGTTGATTGGTTGTTTTAGCTGCAATAACGAAGAGAGCAAATTTATAATTATGTTTCCTTTTACTTATTCAACTAAACATGAAAACACAATTATCGTCTTTTAGCTAATTTATGCCAAGAAGATCGGGATAAGTAGATTCTTGGGAAACGTCGGGTAATCAGCACGAGGTATCAAAAATTATTACGACATAAATTTATAATTATATTTCCTTTTACTTATTCAACTAAACGCAAGAAAAAAAACGTAATTTATTTAGGCGTAGTAGCGCACGCCGGGTACTAGCTAGTTGTTAATAAAAAAATGAATATAGAATAATGAAACATTCACAAAGCTGCGAAAAAATGTCATTTCTATAAAAAAAAGTTACCATAAAATAATATGTACAGAATGTACATATCAAAATTAATAGCGCAAAACAAACAATTGAAAGTATATGATAATAGAAACAAAAAAAGGTTCCAGTAAACATGGGTTCGCGAGATTTATTATTGCGAATATGTGTTTACGAGCCGCCACTGACGTCCTGTGTTGCAAACGTCACATATGCTTCACTCTTTTCGCACTTAGAAGCGGTCCACAATGTGCTTTTGTTTACAAAACTGAACATTCCCAAAATGTGGAGTTGTAATAAAACCATTATAGCACAGGCAACACAATACACATCGAATCAGTCAGATCACTTGTCTTAACTGTGCTCTACATGCTCAAAATTGAATCATACAGCACCAGCAAGGATATATATCAACCCATAGTAATTCTGCCCGAGGGCAGGTCTTTCACTGCAATCATAGCATTTTCATGCTATGTTTTGCAGCTTTACTAGCGAATTGTAGGTGTGGTAGCTTCCCATTGCTTTCCACATCGGTGAAGGATGATTATGATGATGGTGATAATGATAAGGATGATGATGATGATGGCCATTTGATTTCGGGGACCCTTTGGGCCTTAAAGTTTTTCTGACATTTGCCTTACAGGTGAGGAAAAACCCCGATAAAAACCTAATCCATAAAAACTGTCCCGACCAGGGATCGAACCCGCTCCCCGCTGCGTGACAAGGCAGCACGCTACCTCAAGACCACAGCGGTGGACTATATATATAACTGTAACTGTAAGAGATATAGCTCATCTGAGTGAAAGTAATTTAGAAATGAAAACATAAGTCTAACGTTACAATTTATATTAAAATGTGATTGATTTTTAAACTTAATACAGATATTTTGTAATCTAGACGAGTCATAAAGGATGTCATAAATTTGTTAAGGGTAATTTATCACTTTATACATAATGGAATAGAACTCCACCAACAAGCTTTGACAGAATTGAGCTTTTATTATAATGTATCCAAGTCTCCTATGACTGTTGCAGAGTAATATGTTTATGTGTTAGGCATAATACGAGTAGCATGCCCTTTTAGCATCTTATCACTGTTGAAAGATTATATAGTCTACAATAAGTCAGCGGAGAACTCTTTGTATCAAAACTCTCAGCCAACTTAACTGAATAACCTGTGAAATTTTGTCTGCAGAGTTCTGTTTCACTCTGTGTATACCTATTTACATCATGATCGTAACTTAAGATGAAAAGGTATATTCTCAACACCTCACTACTCACCTCACTATTATATATATATATATATATATATATATATATATATATATATAATTTTTTATTTATATAAATATAAAAGAAAAACACTCTATACTTCCTAATAAGCAGAAATCTAAAAGGTGTTCGTGTTATTTATGCCACATTACACAGTAAGGGTTTGAGTTTTCACTGCACACTTCTCTGGAAGCTGTAGAGTTGGGATCACACATGAAAGTATCCAATCAGAAATTAAAATTTTATTACTTGTACAATGATTAATTCCTGTCAATCAATTGATACCTTGCTTTAATTTACAGTTTTGGGTTTATTTACACATGCAAAGTTCATAGCGTACTAAATAATAATAATAATAATAATAATAATAATAATAATAATAATAATAATAATAATAATAATAATAATAATAATAATAATAATAATAATAATAATAATAATAATAATAATAATAATAATAATAATAATAATAATAATAATAATAATATTTTTTATTATATACAACTTTCCTCATTAGAGGATTGCCTCAAGGACAAAGTGATACAGACAATTAATTTTGGAATTGATGAAATATATTTTGTAAATCCATTTTTAAAAAATTCAAATTGTAGGCCTAATTGAAGTAAACATACTATAAAGTAGAAACTTTGTAAATATGGTTTCTTAAATTTAAAATTGATCCTCTAATGGCAGCAATGGCAATTTTAGAAAGATGCACCCTGTCCCCAAATCTAAGAAATTCCAAAATTTGGCTAATAATAATAATAATAATAATAATAATAATAATAATAATAATAATAATAATAATAATAATAATAATAATAATAATAATAATAATAATAATAATAATATCAATAAAATAAAATAAATATTTCAGCCGTGCCTTCATAATAGGTTGAAGGATACTCCAGAATTGACTAAATATATAGTTGGAACAAAGGTATTAATAATATTATTCTATTTATTTTCAGGCGTTAATACTACATACACTACTAGTGGTCATTCTATGTACCACTTTAATGTTGGCAGAGAATGTAAAATTTCCATCAAGCAACTTGGAAGATTTTATTCCGATTAAATCGAAGAATGAAAATAAAGCTGTTGAAGAATCTTCTGATGAGAAAATTCAACACAGAACATTTCCACTCTTTTCAAAATCCGACGAGGAGGATGAAATCGAAACTCCTAATTATGAAGATGCCGTCCAGTCATTCATCGGAGGAGAAAATGCGGAATATTTCCCAAGAACATCTGAAGTCTTACTTCCTCCTACACATTCTTCCACGTTACGGAGAATTCATAAAAATCAAGGCAACAATTTTATACCTGTTCCACTTCCAGATTTGCATAACCCAACATCTCAAGATTTGAATCCTCCTTCATCAGCATGGAAGGCAATAGATAATTTTGAGTCTCTTCAAGGCTCTCAATCACCGAAACATATAAGCCGGGGAACTAATAATGTACCTTCTTATCTTGTGAGCAAACTTCGCAAGCCATTCGCATATGATCTTGATGATGCCAGTTTGACACAAACGATTATAAATTATCTAAATACTTATCAAAATGAATTACCGTCTGACTATATGTTTTTACCAAACGAAATAGAAAATATGAAAGACCTAGAAGGCGTAGGTAAACTTATTAACGTTATTAAATTTATAGTCCATGATGATGATAAATTAGTTATATTTAGCATGCCTGAAATTTTGAAATACGATGCTATACCACAATTGAGACAGAATACAGTTAAAAGATTAGGTATGTTTTGCAAAGCACCAGTGTCGTTTTTCGTGCAAAACAAATTAGAAAAGCTTAAGAACGCATATAAAACAATACTTCATAAAGTAAAGGTTAATATTATATCTTCACCCGTTAAATTGAAAGGAAAATTCATTCCAAAACTAACAAAGTTAGCAAAAATTAAATACAGTATAATTACAATTCCTTCTAAAGCTGTTCTTGTTGCAAAGGCAATGGGAGTAAAAGTTCTCGCACTCAAAAAAATGTTAAAAGCTGCAAAACTTTCAGTGATAAAAGGTAAGATATTGGGAGCAATAAAAACATTTAAAAGTTTAAAACTAGCTATAATTTCTGCTCCTTTGAAAATGAAAACTAGGCTTATTCTTAAAATTGCTAATTTTCTTCGAAATATAATTTCTTTAGAACGCTTAATTCCTACTAAAGGTATTCATTCTCCGTTTAAAAGCACAATAAAACGTTTAAAGAACATTGCACAGATGAAATTAAATTTTAAACAGGAACTTCTAAAAGAACTGGACACAATAGATCAAGAAGGAGATCAATTTGTAGAAAGCGATGAAAAAAGATTGACGCGTTTATTGGAGTCTATACAAGCGTGTAATTTAGATTATTCAGATAAAATAAATGCTCTGAACGAACTTAAGGACTTCCTTACGGGTTCTCTTCCATTGGATACAGTTCATTCGTTACAAAATAACGAAATACTTCCAGTCGGATTTCCGCATAATTACGAATATCAGGAATTTGGAAACTCCCAAATATTTCCTTATCCATCAAGTCCATATGTTCCTCCATCAACATATCTTCCTACACAAGAAACAGTTCCATCAATAGTTCAAGAGTTATCTTTTAAAACAGGACTAAATTTCAATAATGATGAACCATTTGTAGCTACAAGTACAGAACTCCCCCCATTTGAAATACTACCACTGGGAGATTCACCAGAGGAATCTTATGAACCTACAAAATTCAGTATCCCAAATTTTGGAGGAGGAGTAGTACCGCATAATCAGGCTATTTATTATTCCCCACAATCTCATCTCGAACAATTAAACTCTCAGATACTCTGGACTCGTATGGCCAACAAGCGTTACCTTATTCCCATATACCTTCTGGTTTTAATGAAGATGATCCTCAAACTCAGTTTTCTGTAACTGACAATTCACATTCTTCTTTATTCACAAAAAGACAGGATAATGATCTTGACTTTGTCATGGCTGACCACGGCTCATTTAAATTAGCTGAGATTGTTCCTTCTCAGAAGTCAATCCCATCCGATACAGACTTTCATCCCCATGACGAAATTCCTTCATTACCTGTAGACTCTGGATATTCCAAGGTAGCATTATTGAATTCTGTGGCTGAAGAAGATTCACGTGAGCTTTTAGAAAGTCAAAGTGAGGAAGTTGAAGGCTCTACAAATGAACATACAACTTATATTCCAATGTTGAATGAAGACAGTGAAGAAAACATGGAAAACGACTCTTCATCTCCGGAAGAGGTTAACTCGGATTCAAGAGAGGAAGACTACGAAGAGAGTCAATAAAAGTCACATTCTCCACATTAAGAGATATTATGAAATTATCATGTAAGTAGAACACATTATTTACACATACAACTTATATAATCATTTTATGAGTGTTCCCTTAAATTGCCAGCTATCCGAAAATTCATATTTCCCTCTTCATTAATTTATTATTCTTCTTCTTCATCACCATCACGGTTTAGGCTTATTTACTAGCCTGTTCCGGCTCCAAATTGCTGCTGTTTCCATCTTTTCTTTGGTCTTCCCAAACTTCTCCTTCCTCGTGGTGAATAGCTGTATGCTGATTTTGGTATTCTATTCTCAGTCATCCTTGCCAAGTGTTCTTTCCAGTTTGTTCTGTATTTCACTATTGTTGGTCTTCATTAACAATGTTTATTTTTTGTTTCTTCAGGTTAAGATGACAGCATCCGAAGTCAACTTGATGTGATACGTCATAAATTATTATAATCAAGACTTTTGAATAGTATTGCAATATTATTCACACATTTCAACATGAATTTTAATAATTCTGAATATAGTTTAACATGTAATGAAACATACATTAATTCATAAAAAATTGACTGAAATGAACATTCTGTCACATTAATAATTTCAAGTTATTATACAATAAATTATATAAACGATCCAACTTTAATCTGATTAGAGTGTATTTCGGATAAAAATTATTAAATGTTTATATTTTTAGAATTAGTATTTCATTGTTTTTGTATGATGTAACTTTATTTTTAAATTATGTTTACCAATCGTTTAATTAGGCCTACGTTAATTATTCAAGTAGCATCCTATATATATATATATGTTTGTTTCATACCATATTTTATTTCAAAACTACGGCTTTAAAAAAAATCTAATATTATGACAACTGAGCGAAATTTTGAAAAAGTAGCTGATTCCAAATACTTAGGAACAATATTTATATACAAGAAGAGGTGCAGAAAAAAATTTAACATAGGTTCAATTCTGGAAATGCATGCTATTATAGGTCAGAGTAACTAGCGATAAGAATCTCATGAAAATATCCTGGCCATTTTTTCAGCGCTATAATTAATATAAAAATCGCAGTCATTGAATTCGTATGTTTTGGAAAAATTTGGTAAAAAATTAATGAAGTACAATTTTTTTCAGCTATGAGAAGAATTAATTAAAAAAGAGCAGGTTTTAGCGCTCAGAAAGATAAAAAATTGAGCCCTGAACAGATAATATCGGTTACAACGTTTTGCCAAAAAATAAAAAAAACGACGAAAAAATCATTGGTATTACTAGGGCCATTAATTGTTGTAGATACTTTTTTTTCGAGGCTTAAATTGTAGTATTTAATGATGCTTATCTATTACAACATTTTGTGAAAAAATGTATAACCTTCTCTACAATTCGCCAAAGTGTGAAAAACGTTGTCATCCATATGGACTATAATCTGCTACAACAAATCTTCAAAATGCTTTGTGTTTCTCAAGAGTTTCTCTAAGAGCCCACTTTAATTAAAATCTGTTAAGTTCAATAAAATCCCTTAAAAACGCCTCCGATCACTGTGCTATTTTGGTATGACGCACAACCGAAAGAGCAGGGCCAGCGTGGTGGGGAAGTCTCTCCATGGTCCGGCTCTCGAGATCTCGCGCGTTCCTTCAACATCAAGGCCCATCCCTTGTTTTGAAAGGCAGTAGGAGTAAAAGTTCACGTACTTGGCGGCAAGTCAGACTGAAATAGTCCGATTTTTAACGAGTATTTTGGTGTTTAATTGTTCCCACATTATTTTGATTGTAGAACAATCCTTCAAGAACAAAAAGCACTTTGAACATTTTCTATGGAAATATTATTTCCATATGGATGGCATAAAAATGATACTTTTTCGTCGTTTTAAAATATTTGTAAAACATTTTGAACCGATTTTATATTTTCAGGGCCTATTTTTTTTATATTTTTGAGGACTACAACGTATTTTTTTTTAAATTTAGTTTTCTGACACGTTCTGACACCATTATGATTTTTTCATCTATTTTCCCCCCATCGATTTATTCGAAAACATATAATTGAATTAGTTGATTTTTCCGCTAATTATCGCGTTGAGTGGCGAGGATATTTTTATATTACTCTAATATTACCATGGCCTGTTACGCATTACAGAGACTCTTATCAACCAAACTGCTCTAAAAAAAAAAACTTTAAATCAAAAGTATATAAAACTGATATGCTTCCAATTATATGGATGCGAAACACGGACTTTTAATTTGAGAGAGGAGAAAAAGTAGGAGTATTTGGGAATGAAGTTCTTAAGAACATTTTTTGACAGTGCGAAGTGAATATAGAACACTACATAATACTGACCTATATGGGGAGCCAAATGTAATAATGACAATTAGCTCTCTTTGACTGCGATTGGCAGGGCATGTGGCATCGAATAGGACATGAAAGTGGGGGATGGAAACTGTATTAGGAAAGCCAAAGCAAAAGCTCTCAGTGGGTTGTCCAAGGAAGGATGTGATGGGAGAAAAACATTAACAATGATTTGAAGGAGGTAAATTATCCAGGGGATGATTAAAAACAAAGCTCAGAATAGGGACGACCGCGCGGTCATAAATCTCCGGGTTAAAAGTTCCAGAGAATTAAAGTTAGCTCAGTATTTGAGACAAACTTATCTGTTATTAGTTCGTTATTAAACCTCTTTTTCAGTATTACATTTAGAAAGAGGTATTACAAAATATATTTCTATTAAGTAGCTCTGTCATATAAGTTGATGTATTTTAATATTCATCAATTTACTTTTTAACGATGAAACATAATATGTACAAATAAAATTGGTGGAAACTGTAATCCTAATTAAAGGGAATTCGTTAGATTACAATATTAAGAAACATTCTAAGTAGCTTATTCGCTGTTTGAAGTAATATTCTGAAAAATGTTGTAATTTTTAATATTATAACCTGCAATAAACAAATGATCGAGGTAGAGAGTTAAAGAGGCGGAGATGGGAGGTTTCCATCATCCAGTCGGACCTAGTGGGCAAGAGGAAGCAGCGTAGGGAGCGAGCGACGCGGCGTCGCCAAGGAATGCACATCCGTAATTCAGAATTGAGAGATTAAATTACTTTAAAATAATAAGGAAACAGAATTCTGGTTTTACAATTTATGCATAATATTTGGAAATATGATTAGTCAAGTTATATGATTTATATAGCCATTCCTATTATTAGCTAGTGGATACGTTGTCAGATGGAGAGGGGAAATTTAAAACATTTTTAATGAATTCTTGTTAGAGCGAAGAAACATTTAAAACAGCACTGAATTTTGTATAAGAAGGGGATTACTACATGTGAATTTTTATTAGGAGAAAAGTGTCGTCATCATCAACTTTCTTTGATAAAGTGTGATTGGTGTGATCGAACTTTTTAACTCTGATTATCATTCACAAAATAAAGGATTTATTGAAGAAGAATAAACAGAAAATGTTTCATTATTGGTATTTTATTATATAGTTATTTATAAAATACTATAATAATTCACTGTAACTGTTTAAATTCCCCCTCCCATCTGAATATAATCACCTACAAGCACACAATATGCAACCTACGTAAAATAAGACGCTTTAATGCGTTCCAGAATTATATTTTCAATTAATGATATATAAATGGTTTTTTACTTCCTCTTAACATAAAACCCTGTTTTTATATTAATATAATCTCTCTTTTGTACGTTACGGAAGTGCATTGCTTGCGCCGTTCTTGCTCAAGATAAAATAAAATATTTAGTCCTCACGGAGACTCTCACCTCAGCTTCTTTAATTTGACTTATCTGATCCATATTTCAATCGGAAGATATAATATTAAACATCTCAACATATTTCAGGACGTTATTTCAAAATGGCGTATAAATTGTTTAGAAGTTTTGATAACACTGATAGTCCCTGGTTAGCACAATCTGGTTCCTGCTCCCTCTGCATTAAAGACTAGAGATTTTGCAAGAAAAAAAGACACTGAAGTAATGTAAAGTGGAGATCAGAGATCGCGCTTTCCATTGGTAAGTATATTATACTGTTATCAAGTCACAAGAACCGATCCAATGAAAAATTAAGATTCAAAATTATCTGTCACTGATAATCAATATTTTTTGATAGATACATTTCAAATATAGATGAGTTAAAAAAATACTATATGATCGATGTACACGGAATTATTTTTATTTATCAAATATCATTAACAACCCCAGAAGTTATTAATATAAATTCTCATTCATCCTATACAAACATGGAAAATCAGTATCTGCAATGATTATTATTGAATGGCATGTTTAACTTGATGCCCAAGTACTTGGTGAAGAAGGGAGTGAGTGAGCCTCGCTCAACAACATATTTCCTCCTATAACTATATGTTTATTCATGTCTAGAACATTGTATTACTCTTATGGAACAATTCTTTATAGTGAACGTGTCCTTTTATGTGAGATTAATTTTTTAGTTAATTCATTTCAAAGAGAGAATACGGTTAATTAATTTTACCTACAACTTTACCAACAAGGTAGGTCCCCGATTTATGAAAAAATATATTTATGGAACGAATTTTTCATCACCAAATAATTTTAAAATGTCCATGTGGTCCAGTTTGTTAATAATTTAAGAATGTTGCAATTTTACTTTGTGGAAGATTTTTTTTTTTTACTTTAAAATTTTATATGAACCTACGAGTTCAATAGTGCTAGTGAGTTAGTTAGTTAGTACCCCATTAGTAGGATTACTATTTAGATTTTTAGTAGGAGTGGTGAAGATAATTGTCCCATAAACTTATATTTTCAAACTCACAGACCGAATAAGTAAATATAGGAACGACTGCAAAGAGCATATTGATAGAATGCCAGAAGAAAGATTTCTAAAATTATTGCTAAATTATAAACCGCACGGAAGGAGAAATGTTGGACGCCCACACAGAGATAGTCTGAACAATTTTAACAATTCTAGCTTTTATGAAACCGGAACGAGCCAACAGGCTTAATCCCCGGAGAATGATTAATAATAATAATAATAATAATAATAATAATAATAATAATAATAATAATAATAATAATAATAATAATAATAAAAATAATAATAAAAATAATAATAATAAATAATAATAATAATAATAATAATAATAATAATAATAATAATAATAATAATAATAATAATAATGCTTTATTTATTCTGCAGAGTTAAGGCCATAAGGCCTTCTCTTCCACTCAACCAGCACAAATACAAATAAATATTTGACAAATATAGATATACACTATACTAATTATAAACAGTTAAAGATACATTAAATGTAGCAATGTAAATTTCATGTACAAACAACATTTTATAGGATAATAACAATAATACTTACGGTAATAATAATAATAATAATAATAATATAATAATATAAATATGATAAATTATACGAGAAATACCAATTAATATATATACATATATATATATATATATATATATATAATCTTACACTGGGTAATAATGAAGTCGAGGTTAGAGAAAATATAAATTTAGATTTCTTTTAAAAGATGCCAAATGTCCGGCAGCCCCTTATTTCTTGTGGTAGGGAATTCCAGTTTGCGAGAAGTGAAGATGGTATATGACATAGAGTGATGTGATGTCCTATGTTGCGGTATATTAAGCAAGAGACTATTTTTGTGATCTTGTATTCAAGTTATGGTTTGAGGATACATACTGGAAACGAGATGATAAATAATTGGGAATCGAGGTATGTAGGATCTTAAATAAAAGAATTAGACAGTGCGATTTTATTCTCTCTTTTAGATGTAGCCATGACAATTCGTGGAATAATGGAGAAATGTGATCGTATTTTCGAACATTTGTTGCTGTACGTATGCTATAAGGAGAGGAGGGAGATATGTTTCCATTTGTCACTCACTCTGCGGCGTCAAGTATGAGCATCGTTCCCTTAAGAGCAATAATATATTCTAGACATGAACAATTATATAGACCATTATTGGACTAATACATCTCACCGTATGGCATGAACCGTTTCAAAATCGCATTCACTAAAGCCCTGTACAGCTCCCTATCCTCATGAAAATTAATCATAAGCTTCGTCCTAACATTATCAACTCATCAATGCCTAGTCCTTGCTAATGGTCTTTTTCCCTAATGATTTACCAATAACATTTATGGAAGCATTATTGCTGTAACCCATTCGACCTAAGTGACCTACCCATCCCAATACCTTATACTTAATTATCTTGACGATATTAGGACAACGATAAAAATAATGGAGTTTCTAATTATGAAGTTTCCTCCATTCTCAATTCTTGTCTCATAGGATCCTATCTTCGAATGTTTTACCTTTTTTCTTCCTTTAATGTAAGATACTATGTTTGACATCCATAGAGCACCACAGGAAAGATTGTTGTACCCATTTTAACTTGGGTTCTTAGAAATATCATGTCCAGACATTACTGAATTTATTTCTAAAGGTGCCTCGAGCTGGAAGATCACTGCTTGTCGACAGTCTATTATTGCTTATTAAATATATTCGCAGTAAGACGATCCGGAACCAGAGGACACGCCATGACACGGTGATATGGACATGTTTACTATTATAACAAGAATTCCAATTTCAAAATTCATTATTAAAAGTCTAAAGTCTTTAAAAATAACATTTTATGAATTTAACAAATATCGCTCCAAATATAAAAAATACCAGTGCATGTTTTGTCTTTTCATGCATACCATAAAATAACGATTAAAGGACAAAACTGACAGAGACCTCAGATTAAACAACGTATTGATAATACACTTGCACCTTATTTAAATGAGTAGAAGCCGCATAAAAAACAGAGTAAAAGAAAAACGTTCATAAACACACAAGAGCGGGACGACTGTTATTCAATAATATAAAAAATAAATTTAAAACTCAAAACAGAGGAAAGATAAACATAAAACGTAAACCGTAAGACAATAAAATAAATCTAAATATACGTTGTGCATTGGTTTAATAGTTTTTTATTGTAAAATTCTAATATGATTAGACCTAACTAAATTAAAAAACTTTGCAAACGACCATAAGAGCCAATAGCGTGGTTGGTTAATTCAATAAGCTAACAAGCCGCAGGTCGGGGGTTCGAATTCCGTTAGGGTGAAGATTTTTTACCTGGCCTAAAACTTCTGGCGGCACGATGATCCTGGTGTCGACTCAGCCTCTAACGGAAGTAGTAACTAACAGACGCTTGTTATGAGGGTAAAGGCGGCCTTTACGCAGGGATGAGAATCCGGATTATATATTTTGTGTAAAAAAGATGGAAGTCTTAACGTCATACTAAGCCTCCTGAGTCTGAAATGGAGTCACTTTTTCTTTTATAAGACAATAAAACATGTCTAAATCTATGTTGTGCAAAGGTTTTTATTGCCAAAATTGTAAAATTCTAATATGATTTATCATGGTAATTATAAAAGTAGTATTAGATTAGATTAGATTTATTTAGCCTGGTGGAGTTAAGGCCATGTGGCTTTCTCTTCCACTCACCAGGACAAACATATTACAGCCCATTAAGGGCGTCATATTCCTCTAGGATTTTCCGCCAGATTGATTTTCCTTTAGCTACATTCCACCATTTCTTGATGTCCACATTATTTATGTCCTCTAACACTTCATCAATCCATCCATTATTGAAAATTCTTCTCTCTTGTAGTTTATCAGCAATTTTTTAACAATATTTTCAGTGTGTATTCTCCTCACATGTCTCGTCCATCTTAATCTAGTCATTTTATTAGGTCAGGTGGCTGGTTTTTTGTTGTATCTTATTCTCCAGCTGTCATTTCATTAACTCATCCATATTTTCTTCTCGGAAATTTTCTTACAAATGTCAGGAAACTTTAAGGCCCCGAACATCATTTGGCCATTATAATAATCATCAGTTTTATATTCGCCTTTTTTTTAATATGAATGTGTATGTAAATGGCGTATTTCGTCTTAAAGTTGTGAAGCCTCGGAGAAGGCCCTGTCATTGAGCAGATCACTCATTCGGAGAGGCTCTTATTGTCCTTGTGCGGTAAGAAAAGTATGTGTGTGACTCACAGTTTAAAATGCCTCTCCCGACAAATCGTTCCACTGTAAGGCCCGGATAGTGTGTGGCATGTAAAAAGAACCTATAGGGTGAGAGGTTAAACTGAGATAAGGAAAGAAAAAGAAAACGATTTTTTATTTTAAAAATAAATTCAATTTATTTTCATAGGATTTCATTTTTCACATCCGTACATCGAGACTGGTTTTAGAAAAGTCTTATACAGCCTGATTTTACTAAGTAAGACGCTTCAAATGTTTTTTGCACTCTGTAACTAATATAGTATACTTACTGTTATTGTTGGTGTGCACCGTAATTTCACATTCCCGCATATAATCTTGGTTGCTATGAAAACAAAATAAATCTCAATACTTTAAAAATGACCAAAAGCACTAGTGGGGTAAGTAAAAACATTTGTTTTGAAATATTGATAGTGATACTGCAATTTTTATTAATTTCGGTATTAATTCACCACATCCAGCTTTCCACGCCTCTTCTATTTCATCATCACTGCACACATCGTTTAAAACTTTCTTCATAATCAGAAATAAATCCCCAATCAAATTGGTTTTACAGTTTTAACGAATATAAGATGGTGACATGACCAACAATACTTATTATTTCTCCATAGCAACACATATAGCCGAATCACCTTCTCAAATCTAACATTTATCTTCAATTATATTTATTAATATTTTAGCTAATATATTAATTACTAAAATAAATACACATAGTTAAAAAAATAGTGTGCAATACTCATGTGGTAAACACATAACGTAATCTCGGAAATTTAAAAAAAACTCGGCGCAATCGCCTCGTTTTGTTTAACTTTTCCTCGATCCGTATCAAGTGTTTACCACACTCGTATCGTAATATACTATCACAAGTCCATAATAACAGCTTTTTGGACACTAAATCCGGTTAATAATTTATTTAGGTATTTCATTATTATTTATGAGCTTACATATACAAAAATATCTACCTTTTCAAATGTATAGTTCATAATATTTATTGATAGAGATTATGTATTATATTTCTTTAGGTTAACAATTATGTATTTTGTTTTATCTTCATTTATCTTTTTTTAAATTCCATAAAAGAATTCTTAACATCCCGTCTCTGCCCTCCCTATAATATCTACATAATCTGAACAGAACACATTTGTAGTGACTTGTAAATTATGTTCCTCTAGTCTGAACATTTGCATCCATTATGAGTATAGGGTGAGCATTAATGTGACATTTCATGTTCAAACTATCAGCCAGAGATTTCTGAGACAAAATAAATTTTTAATTAATGATATATTGGATGAAATAAGACCAAAAAGTCATATTTCATAATATTTTGGTAAACATTTCACATTCTTTCATATTTCACTACGTTTTAAATTCTGAATATTTTTTTGTTCAATGAAAGTTAACAATATTTTTGAAGTGACCGTAGTTCTGAAAGTTTTGACAATGTAGTATGGTAGACAAATGAATTCCTCAGTATCTCATCTTGAACAAGATAAATATATTTGATAAAAGGAAATTATTGAATGAGGAGACAGAGAATGACCAAGTTAGATGAAGGTTTTTGTCCGAAATTCGATCCCAAGAACAAGAACTTGAGCCTAGTTGAATAAGTAGAACAATGTTAGAATAATAACTAAATATGGCATTTTTCTACTTCTCTGGTCAGACAGCATCCAATTTCTTCTTTCTTACCTAAGTGCAAAGTTCTTACGTATTAAAGTCAACATTTCCAAAAAGTGAAATTTGTGAGTGGATTACAGCATTTAAATGTAGGGAAGACTGCTGCTACCAAACTTGAATCAGTGCTCGAAAAATAGGTCTTACTCGATACTTTGTGAAATTAGTAAAGTTTTTGTAGGTTACGACTACCATTATTCTCACACCAAACTACGAAATATAGCGCGATACAAATATAAAACCTTAACATCGTGTGATATGGAGCTTAGTTTTTCACCGTGCAAAACAATTCTGACAGACAAGCGTTTATATTTATTGTCAAAAATATAGCTTCTAACTCTGTTGTGGACAGAAATGACAATTTGATTGTTCAAAACACAAGTAGGCCAAGACTATAGACAATAGGCTAGGCCCATTTTATGAAAAAAAAAACAAATATTAAAATAATTGCAACTACATTTTACCAAGTTCATAGTTTAAGATTAAATCTAACAGTAATCACAAAGAGAGTTTTGAAACACTCCTTAGAATTATTTGTGGATTAATACATTTTAACATCTTGTTTCTCTACATGACATACTGGACATGGTCTACTTGTGCTATTTACCATCCAATTTAATGTTATTGTTAATACATTAGCATCTACTGGATTTATGCCATATCTTTATCCAATCTGTATCCACTCCGAATTTTGTCAGTGCTATATTTCATGTAAGCCTGTTTATTTTTGGTTCTTGTATATGTTTAGATTTCATAATTAAACATTAGTGAATACATTAATTGTGTTTTATATACACATACACATAACTTCCTAGTATAGATTTATTAAGGTAAAATGACCCGACTTCACACTTGGGAAGCCCCTAGGGAGTAAGAGGTCGAGACCCCTATCTTTCTAGAAAATCTGTACCAGATGTCCGCCATGTTGTAAGCTCTGTGTGACGGCCGCCTTTGTCCCCAGGATGTGCGTCTGATAGCCCTTTCCGTTGGAGATTGAGTCGACCCCAGAGCTATGATGCCGGCAGAAGGTTTTGGTTCAGCTATAAATCCAGATCCCATCGTTACTCGAACCCACAATCTTCCGGATTGTAGCATGATTCCTCTAACAACTGCACTACGGGCGTGACCCCATCAAAATTGCTTCAAATAATGAACATGATATTTTCTATTGGATCAGAATTAATGAAAAGCTAATTAAAATGAAAATACAGAGAGCATCTTGATTTATTGAGCTACAAATAAGGTCTGCTTGTCTCATTTATATGCTGGTATGTACACCTATAACTCATGTATGGCCTATGAATATTAATATATGTAAAGTTTTTAGAAATAGTGTAGTTTCATTAATTTTGTGTCATAATTTTCATACTTTTCATATTTTGTTACTATGGTTTCATATTTTGGTATAATTTTCTTCATATAATTCCTTTCTCTACTTATAATCTTCTCTAATGCTATATTAAATAACAGGACAATGAATCACCTTGTCTGAGATCATTTTCTAATATAATTAGGACTCTTACTACAGGTAAATTTAATAGGATAATAGCTGCAGAAATGAAGTTATTAAGACCTTTATCGGGTTATACGCTTTATGACCACATGCATAATGAAGATATCCGCAAAGCTCTCAACACACCAGCAATAACTGAAACCATTGAAAAATATCAAAATAATTGGCATGAACACCTTCTTAGAATAGACTACCTCTGCAGTTATTGAACTACAGACCCACAGGGTGAAGACACCCAGGAAGACCTAAGAAGAGATGGAGGGATCAATTTCTATCCTGAAGCGGAACAGGCCAATGGCCTAATCCATTCCTGCAATTGATGATGATGATTAGGATTAAAACATTTGCCAACCTCTCAAATTCCACTCTCTCTCTCTCTCTCTCTCTCTCTCTCTCTCACACACACACACTCACGCACAGAAAGTATGTACCAAAGATGTGAAACAATTAAAAGATCCTAAAGCCTAAAAGAAACAAGATTGACAACACAGAATGCGGCTGGTCTTGCGACTACTGTGTTGCCTGCCAGTCTCAGATGAAGCTGACGCGGGGACGAAGACTGAGTCCATTAACCCCAAAATTTAGTGTGTCGCCGAAGCGAGTATTGAATTAATATAATGAATTCACTGATATTCACTCGCCCCATGGCTGTGACTGGTAGCTATGTATAGTACTCCGTGCTATTGACTCTGTTACCTAGTGAGATTTGTGTATGTAAACTTATGTTAATTTCCGTAAAATCGAAGTTTTATTTTGTCCGTCGCCGTGGCGCAGTCGGTAGACTCCTTACCTTCCACTCCGGCGACCCGGATTCGATTCCCAGCGGGGTAGGGGATTTTAAATCTCCACCGTGGATTTGTGTGTATGTCCTGTCCTTGTGTCTATTTGTGAGCATAAAAGAAAGTTAACAAAAAGGAAAAATATGAAGGAAAACCAGCGTAAAAATGTTTTAATACCATGACTTTAATGTACTTTAATTGATAATGTTTGTTTTATTATAACAAACATTGATTGCTTGTTGTTTAAATATGTATGTTCGATGGGCCAATCAAAGCTCGAGTAGAGCTTTACCACGGACGGTTGTGTTGTGTTGGCGGCCGATGCAGCCGCTCTAGAGGGTCCTCCTTTCTTGGTGGAATGATCAGGACTTAGAAAAATGTTGTATATTCTAATTTTGGAAATGTCCACCGCTGTGGTCTCGGGGTAGCGTGCTGCCTTGTCACGCAGCGGGCCCGGGTTCGATCCCCGGTCGGGACAGTTTTTCTGGGTGAGGTTTTTACCGGGGTTTTTCCTCACCTGTAAGGCAAATGTCAGGAAAACTTTTAGGCCCAAACGGTCCCCGAAATCATATGGCCATCGCAATCATCATCATTCATATTCATCTTAGGTTAAGCTTAGGATTAGGGACTCTCCTGGCGCACCATTATCATCATCATCATCACCAATATCATCGGGGCAACGTAACCCCGCCTTCCAGGCGCCCCAACCTCAGAAATGGGTTACAAGTACGCCATGCCAGGAGAGAAACCAGGAATGTCGAAAGGCAAACCTGGGGCATTTGAAAAAAAAAAAATGAAAATTTTCCACATGTCTATGTGAGCGCTGCATGCGCTTTACCGAGATCCCGGATTATGTATAGCGGGCGATGTGCCTGCATTTTGGGGTCCTTCATTCCCGGTGGAATGATAGGACTTAGATTTTTTCACGTATTCATTTTTGGACTTATAAAATTTCCGTAGGTCTATGTCAGCGCTGTACGCGCTTTACCGAATATAATTTGAAAACATATATAATTCCTTTCACACGCTTTATTACCTTATGATCTCCATATGGGATTGTTCATTCCCTTCATGTGCATGACTTATTTAAATTTACATAGTGAATTTATCTCAGAGGTAAAATTAAATAATAAAAGCCATTTATTTTTAGTTTAATGGTGCCAGATTACGGGTATTTTCATCAGAATCTTAATTTATGAAGCAAAAACAGATTTTTCTATTATAAATAATTAGAATAATTTTGTTGGTAACTGCAAATTCCTGAATAAAACAAAATAGTATTCATTATTATGAGATGTCCACGCTATGGTCTCGAGGTAGCGTGCTGCCTTGTCACGCAGCGGGTTCGGGTTCGATTCTCGGTCGGGACAGGCTCCTGGGTGAGGTTTTTCGGGATTTTTCCTCACCTGTAAGACAAATGTCAGGATGCTTAGGGTCCAACGATCCCCGAAAATCATCCGGCCATTGTTATCATCCTTATCATTATCATCAACATCCTTCACCGGTGTGGAAATCAACGGGAAGCTACCACACCTACAATTCCCTAGTAAAGCTGCAAAGCATAGCATGAAAATGCTATGATTGCAGCGAAAGACCTGCCCTCGGGCAGAACACTATGGAATGGAATTATGAGATGAAGAATTAGAAAATAATATAATCTAATCAGTTAAATATTCAATACGAAGTTCCTCGCTTCCAAGTAGTTATCACATATACATTCTCTTAGGGTAGGTTTCACCAACAGAGGTAACTGTATTACGCCAGTTTAAGCTAAGCATTATACACGGGGAAAACTGGCATAATACAGTTACCTGTGTTGGTGAAATTGACCCTTAGGATAGAATTGAGCAATTCTGAAGCTGGTCCTTGTTTCTTTCTTCGTGGAGATCACAGCCCATATTTCCCTAAACAGAAATTTAGGCGCTCTCCCCCTACAGGGAAGAATTTGAATCATACTAATTTAGTTACACTTGTTTTCGTATAGATGTCATTTGAATGGCACGTGGTCAGCGTTGCGCCTCATACTGACATCTAGGAAACCAAGGTAGTACAGGACGGGACAATTCGGTAAATTTTACTTAGAGGCCTTTACATTCAGGCTTAAGGATCTTTACGAGCCTGAAAATCTTCAGACTCGAGACCTACGGGTTAAAGTCCCTCCCGCAGAACTCGCTCCTTAGATTTTTCCATCCTAAAAAAAAATCCATCGACCCCGGCCGGATTTGAACCCGCGACTCTCGGGACCAGAGGCAAGGAGCATAACCACTAGTCCACCGCAGGGAAAACCGTAAGCGAAAGTATTCTCAAGCGATAGAGGTATTGTGCCAAACAATTAAACACAACTTCGCTATTGCTTCTCTTCGTTCTGTAAACCATGTTTATTTTCAAAGCCATATTGGACTGTATTTTTTTTAGTGAGTTTAATATTTCAAAATCTCATGTTCAATTTCTGGTTCGTTAAGGTCAAGTTTTATGTGAAGGCAGATATTAATTACAAACACTTTATTTATAAAGTCAACAAAGTGCCAGTCTCGAAAAATTAGTCTTAGGTATGTAACGAATGCGAAAGATATATAACACAGTAAGGAGAAAGTGTTTAAGGAGAATAGTTGAGCAGAATAATATTATTTATGAAGTTCGCGTGACTCTTCAAGTGTGGTTTAATACTTTCTTCAGATTAATATCTCTTGCAAATTAATTAAAGTTATGATCACATATTAATTACAAGCTTCAGTGAAATTAATGGTTAAATAATAACTGTCTATGTAACATTTATTGTAATATCACCATTAATAAACATACATTTTATCAAACTTTTAAATAGTATTATTTCCATAAACATCAATTATATGTCCATGTATCATATATATAATAATTTCCGACTTTTCTTTCCTTTCTCCCTCTCTCCTTGATACGTTATTCAATTATCTCTTTTCTCTATTTTATTATTTTTTCGTATTTCCTCATTATAATAATTTGTTTTAATCCTCAAACTGGCGAAATTCTATTACTTATAACAACTCGTTTCTCGGTCCCGATGACCTCTGGTTCTGAGATTCGCAGGTTTAAGTTAATGCATTTTTATTTATTTTTTTAATCTTGAGTGTGTCTTCTTTCGGAAGGGAAGTAAAGTAATGGATCTCACGTCATCAAAAAATAAAAATAAAGTGTGAAGTAACGTGTTCTTTTGATAATTCCCTGATTTAAATTTATATTATGTTATTAAATGGTGACATATAACACAGAAGTAGTCAATTTACCTTAAAAAAAGAAAAAAGTAAAGTGATCCCACTACAGGCCATAGTAGTCCCTTGGGGTAGCAGGGGGTTATGGCTCCCACTTTTTGTAGACAATCGGCTCTTGATGTCAGCCGGGTTATCAGCCCTGCATTACGGCTGCCTTTACCCCCAGAACAAGCATCTGGTAGTCATTTTCGTTAGAGGAAAAGTCGATCTCAGGGCCATGGTGCCACCAGAAGGTTTGAGTCAGTTTAAAAATCCTGACCCCCATCTGGACTCGAACCCTCGATCTTCCGGTTTGTAGCGCACTGCCTTAACTACTGCGATATGGCGTGCACCCAATTTACCTTATACAATTTGATATTTAAGAAACAAGAAGATAACTAACTCACTGACACTATCAAATCCGTAGGTTCATGGCCGCGGAAACATAAGGTCTTCATACATCCACCCCCTAAGATGTTTTCAATCATCCCTGTAAAATTTACTTCCTTCAAATCATAGTTTAATTCTCCCATTTCATGCTAGGTCTGCTTACTGGACGCTTTCCCTATGGTTTTCCTACAAGCAGTTCCATGCCCCTTTTCATTCCCCACTCGAGCCACATGTCCAGCCCATCGCAGTCTACGAGACTTAACTATTCTTATTACATCTGATTTCCCATAAAGATAATGTAGCTCGCTGTTATTAGTCTTCTCTATTCGTTTGCTCTCTTTCTTTGAACTAAAATTTTTCTAATTGCTTTATTCTGAAATACTCGTAATATTTTCTCCTTCCTTAAAGTAAGAACCCAAGTTCCACTTCTATATAACTGTGAAAATAACAGTTTTATATATTTTTAGTTTAATGTTTTTTGAGATAAGTTGAGAAGACAAGAGTCCTTGTAATGCATAGCGGGATGCATTTCCAGAAATGAGCCTACGTTTAATTTCTCTCTGCACCTCATTCTTGTTTATAATTATTGTTCCTAGATATTTGAATATCAACCAGTTCTTCAAAATTTTCCTCATTTGTCATAAACTGTTATTTCAGTTATATAATGTACTTTTATGTGTGACAATATATTTAGTTTTATTGAAGTGTTTTATGGACAAGCTCTGAAATCTGTGGGGCTAACCATAGATTTATACCAATCGTTACTGAGAGAATTTCAATCCAGATTTCTTAGTACTACTCAACAGAGCGTTTATGTTGGCACTTAGTACCTCCTCGCTATCACCTAATAATACTATATAATCAGCATACATTAACATTATATTAACACCATTGAGTTGTAGGTCTTCTACGCTAAAAATTTAGATAAAGATTTTCTAAAGTTCTAGGATTTCTCCTCTAAAGATTTGATGGGTTGTTCTAGTACAAATAGAAAAGTAGTGAATATAGTGTATCTCCTTGCTTTAACCCATTATGAATTACAAAAGTATGTGAAAATTGTTTGCCTACACGTACCCTATTCTTTGTGCCATTTAGACACATTCTAATAAGTCTAACTATCTTTTTTTTTTTTTAGAAATTCTGAACTCCAGCAGGATATTGTAGTATATAACTTCCTCCCTATTAATTGATTATTAGGTCCTATACTTTTATATCTACATATAGTTAATAAGAAACGAAGATAGTTTATAAGTCTTATTTAGGCATAATATGTGTGATTATATAATGTTTTACAGGGAGCTAGGAGTAATTCTCTTGTCCCTAAACTTTATTATTTTATTTATGTATTGAACATTTAACTCTAAAATTTAAATTTTAAATTATCGTAAAACACATTATTATCTGACGAAAATTTTGGCTGCTTTTTTTAGGTTTATAATTAGCACATATGTATTTTGGTCACGTGAAGTACTGTCTTGAACTTTTAACCTGCAATGGCCATCGTTTTAAATTAAAAGGGAGATGAAAGTAAATTCAATTTAAACAATCTATACTGGTATGTAGTAGCATCTTTATTAATGTAGGTTAACCACTTTGTAATAAGATGTGAAATAACCTAAGGCATTCAAAACTAGTTAAATATATGCAATGTGCTCTCTGAGAGTAGAATGTTTCACATTCTCTGCACAATATTTTATAACGATCCACTAAAATTTTTTGAACCAACTCAAAAGTTGTACTGCTATAAAATGAAGCGAATTCATGGTTTTGTCATTATGGGGCAACACATTTAACTTCAAACTGTTGTTACTTAATGTGCCTTCAACCGAATGCGACTAGACCTAGGTCTGTTTATGGGTTGCCGACAAAAGTACTGTAATGGAGTTGGAGGCCCAAAATCATTCAATGCAATACATCCAACTTTTTTAGGACCCTTTCAAGTATAAAAATATCTATAACATTGAGCATTAATAATTTGAAAAAGTCAAACTACTATATATATATGTTATAATTAAAAGTTTAACATTGAGCAATGCAAGCTTAATATGAGAGATCCGGGTTCAAATCCCGTCCAGGCATTTAATCATACCATATTAAGCTTGCATTGCTCAATGTTAAATATTTAATTATATCATCGATAAAGCGTCACTGCTATAAAGTAAAAATGTTCTCTTTAATTTGCTTGCTTGTAATAGTCAGCTACTAGATGGCAGTGAAGACCGAGTTCTCGCGACAATCTAGTAATAATGGAGAATATAATACATATATTCCGATTTCGATTGAGGGTCTTTCCACTTTTCAGCGGTTGCCCTTTTACCACCCGGCTGCTGGCCCTTCACATCCACAAGTGTCAATCACAGAGGTAGATGATCAACAGCCAGTGTAGGGGTGACATGTGGTCAGCATGTCGAGTCCCCCAGCCGTTATAGCTGGTTCCTCAACCTGGAGCCGCTACTTATTGTAGCTACCCAATTGCCTCACGATGCTGGGTGGACACCGGTCCCATACTGGCCGAAATACCATGAGAAAATGTCTTCCCCAATGGAGACTCGAACCAGCGCAAGTCCCATAGCTCTGCGCCAAGGCTTCCTAACTTAACCGCTCGGCTACGGCGCGGGACTAATACATATATAAGAAAAATAAATGTTTGAATTGGATTCGCCTGGTGGTGTAATGGATATCACACTGAGGTACAGATTCAGAGATCCGGGTTCGAATCCCGTCCAGGTATTTATTTTTCTTATCATACCATATTAAGCTTGCATTGCTCAATGTTAAATATTTAATTATATCATCGATAAAGCGTCACTGCTATAAAGTAAAAATGTTCTCTTTAATTTGCTTACTTGTTATAGTCAGCTACTAGATGGCAGTGAAGACCGAGTTCTCGCGACAATCTAGTAATAATGGAGAATATAATACATATATAAGAAAAATAAATGTTTGAATTGGATTCGCCTGGCGGTGTAATGGATATCACACTGAGGTACAGACTCAGAGATCCGGGTTCGAATCCCGTCCAGGCATTTATTTTTCTTATCATACCATGTTAAGCTTGCATTGCTCAATGTTAAACATTTAATTATAACATCTATAAAGCGTCACTGCTATAAAGTAAAAATGTTCTCTTTAATTTGCTTACTTGTTATAGTCAGCTACAATATGGCAGCGAAGACCGAGTTCTCGCGACAATCTAGTAATAATGGAGAATATAATACATATATAAGAAAAATAAATGTTTGAATTGAATTCGCCTGGTGGTGTAATGGATATCACACTGAGGTACAGATTCAGAGATCCGGGTTCGAATCCCGTCCAGGCATTTATTTTTCTTATCATACCATAGTCAGCTTGCATTGCTCAATGTTTAATATTTAATTATATCATCGATAAAGCGTCACTGCTATAAAGTAAAAATGTTCTCTTTAATTTGCTTACTTGTTATAGTCAGCTGCTAGATGGCGGTGAAGACCGAGTTCTCGCGACATCTAGTAATAATGGAGAATATAATATATACATAAGAAAAATAAATGTTCGAATTGGATTCGCCTGGTGGTGTAATGGATATCACACTGAGGTTCAGATTCAGAGATCCGGGTTCGAATCCCGTCCAGGCATTTATTTTTCTTATACCATATTAAGCTTGCATTGTTCAATGTTAAATATTTAATTATATCATCGATAAAGCGTCACTGCTATAAAGTAAAAATGTTCTCTTTAATTTGCTTACTTGTCATAGTCAGCTACTAGATGGCAGTGAAGACCGAGTTCTCGCGACAATCTAGTAATAATGGAGAATATAATACATATATAAGAAAAATAAGTGTTTGAATTGGATTCGCCTGATGGTGTAACGCATATCACACTGAGGTACAGACTCAGAGATCCGGGTTCGAATCCCGTCCAGGCATTTATTTTTCTTATCATACCATATATATATATATATATATATATATGTATACATACAGGGTGAGTTTTAATTACACCGACAATCTGCAGGGATTGATTCCTGACTGTAAATGGATGAAACAATGTCCTACGAATAAGTGTTCATAAATGCATCGTTGCCACGGTAGATGGCACTGACGAATAACGTTATTCTCTCGGCCCTGTTACATGGCCTGCTAGATCACCGGACTTAAACCCCCTGGAATTTTACCTCTGGGGGTATCTGAAAAGTATTGTGTATGCTCAACCAGTTCCTGATGCCCATACCCTTCAACAGCATGTCCATGTCGCATGTGACGCTATTCGAGAGAGGCCGGAAAATGCGAAAAAGTGAGGGAATCTATGATACGACGTGTGAACGCGTGCATTGCATCCTACGGAGGCCACTTTGAACATCTGTTGTGACGTGGATGCGATTATGCTATGAACTGTGTACCGGGATGATTTGTTGTTGTACTCACATCTTTTATTTCCGGACACAAGTTTATAGGACCTTTTTTTTCTTCATTTCCAGTCAGGAATCAGTCCATGAAGTTTGTCGGTGTAATTACCGTTCACTCTGTATATATGTAGACCTATGTAACTTTGGTACCGATACCTAAGATGCAAAATTGACTTTTTCACCACTACATAGTTTCTTTGTTATATTTAATATTTGTATAGATTTGTATCGCAATCTACCATCATTTTTATTAATTATAAATGTGACATATGTTTTTTTATTAGAAAAAAATAAAAGAAAAACGTTTGAAATGGTATGGACACCTCATAACAATGGAAGAAGAGAGAATACCAAAGAAGATCCTTAATTGAAAAGCTAATGGAAGAAGTGGAAGAGGCAGGCCTAAAAAAACGATGGATGGATGGAGTGAAGAGAAGTATAGAAGCTAGAGATTTGAGAGAAGAAGATGCTTTAGACAAGAACCTCTGGTGACAAATCACTTTGGGTTGAAGGAGAAACACTGTATTGTAGAATATTCATAAATAAAAAAATAAATGTGACATGACGATAATTAATTTTCGTTATATTGGAAGTGGTGTAGCATACACAACATTTTACTAAACAACCAAAATTATTTCATTTTTCCTTTTCTTAAATTCTTCGATTTTATTGTATTCTTTGGTAATAACGAATTTTTAAATATTTATACAATATTAAAAATATAATAAATATGTATTTAAAATAAAAAATCATTTACCTTATTATTAAATAGAATATTAAATCAATAATTAATAGTGTGAATATTATTGTATTTTTAATGTATAAAACAATCAATATCTTCATTAGGTGTTACTTGTGAAAAATCACTGCAGCACATATTACTTACACGCCATCTTTGGATTATAACAGCTGGAATTTACTATAAACAACATTTATTATATCAATTTTATATAAGAAGAAGACATTTATAGAGGAAATGTGTTATCGGTAAGTAGCTGTCTAAGATCCGGCTGCAAGATTACTACGTTCATCGAGTGTATAAACAAAATCAATTGTTTTCATAAAATTGTGAATGACTGAATACATTTTTGCCGAGTTGCCTATTAAAATTCGACCGCCAGTATGTTTAATTAAAATATAGTTAATTTATTTATTCGAAATAATTTGATTCACTTGTTATTAAAATAAATTATAATCCAGATCGCAGAAATCGATGTATAGAGCTTGAAAAGTTTTGGTTGCTATTGCACACTTGGCCGTAAACCTCCTTGCGGCTACAGCAGGCTGTGACACCAACCAGTAATAAAATAGCGGTAAGTATGTATTTATTGTTTTATATTGTTCCCTCGCAGAAGGAAGTAAAACCACCGTCCTTTATGTATACTACGTACAATGCATATACAAAAATATATCCAAAAGGTAGTGTTAATATATATTAAAGGAAACAAATCACAACATTTTAAATGAACTGAAGTTTATTTGAAACATTATAAAACAATTTTATAACTGATTGGTGTCACAGCCTGTGTAGCCGCGAGGAGGTTTACGGCCTAGTTTGCAAAGGCAACCAAAGCTTTCCAAGGTCTATACATCGATTTCTTCGAACTGGATTATAATTTATTTTAATAACAAGTGAATCAAATTATTTCGAATAAATACATTATATATAATTGTAGGCTTTCACGAATATGGATCAAATAAATTATATTTTAATTAATCATACTGGCGGCCGAATTTTAATAGGCAACTCGGCAAAAATGTAGTCATTCACAATTTTATGAAAACAATTGATTTTGTTCATACACTCGATGAACGTAGTGATCTTGCAGCCGGATCTTGGACTGTATATTAAGAAGACAAAAAAAGTAGTTTTATTATGTGATGTTGGCACTGCTGACTTGAATTTCTAGGTATCAAAGTTGGTATTTAGGAGAGTACAATACAAAAATTAATAAGTATAAATTACAATACACCCTTTGGTTGATGGGAATTAATTCTGGAGAACTGTAATACTACATGGCGCTGAAATAATATAATAAAAACTTTTTTCCTCATAAAATTATGAATTATTTAAACAACACTCCGGATTTTATCAACATTCTGTATTTTACAGAAATTGGATGTTATGGTGTTATGTAACTAAATGCATGCTTCAAATTTAAAACAATATAGTAGATTTACATGGAAATAATATTATCCTGTGTGGACCGGACTGAAAACCTTGGCATGGCGCACAATCAATATCACCAAAACAGTTTCGCCATATAAACACATGAAGCAATCTGAGACCTACATTTTGTTTTTATTATATAAGAATGAGAAGAGTGCGTACGCATCAGGAATGTTGACACGGATTACGTAAATCGCATATCATCCAAGAGGATGACTCCATCACTGGACACTGGGCATCACACACTTTCAACTGCATCGTGATATTATTTATTACTTTCCATTATTAATCCCCTTCACACAAAGAAAACTACACAGTGACACAACATTAAACAAATATTAAGAAACAGCTCGTAAAACATAAGTCATTTCACTTTTAACTACATGTTATTCAAAAAAAAGAATAATTAACAAATTTCGTTAAGAATAACTTATGAACTTGGATTCGATCTTCGGTCGAGACAAATTTCCTGGATGATTTTTTTTTCAAGGTTTTTGTTGGCCTGTAAAACAAATGTCAGGAAAGTTTAACCCTTAAATTGGCAAAACACGTGTCTGAGATGAGATGCAAGGCACGCCCTGATCTCCCCGCTCTAGGGTCTTACATTTGCCCTCTTCGGGTTGTTTGCTAATTGGTTGTTTGTGATATTTATGATTAGATTGGTTGTGAAAAATAAATTTGTGTACATGTCCGGACATGAGGAAGCGAAGTAATTTGGAAAATTTTCAAGGTTGAGAAGGTGAAACGATTTTTCAAAGTTGTTTGGATTTTTAAGAAAATTTATGCTGAGGGAGGGATAAAAACCGAGAAGAAAGCTGTTAAATATGTATGTATATGTGTAGAATTTGGAATAATATTGATAATTATAACTATGTATTTGTAGTGTTACTAATATGCGTTTATTAATTAAATTATTCAAAGTTAAATCGAAATTCTGTTGTGTTATGTAAGGCAATGTTAGTTACTATGTAATGGAAATTGTGTCACTTCTTGAACTTCCTTTTTATATCCATCGAGGAAAACATCCATTTTTGTGGAAGTCGTCCTCGACCAATGGTAATCGTTCAATCGTGAACTACAATTTCCGGCTATTCTTAGGGATTTCCAATCCTCTTTAGCCCTTGTGAATTAATTATATCGTCGTGGTTATTTAAAAAAAATTCATTACGAACTTATTTGTTCGTATTCTCATTTATTACAATGTATATCCTCTGCCCACGATAACTAGCCGCTGTCAAAGGTCCAGTGGTTGTACACACCAATCCTGCATTCAGTTTCTAGTTGAATTTCATTGAAGTTCTAGTTGTTTCACTTGATTCACTGAGCTGCCAACAGGAAGACTGCCACCACCACAGAAGCCGCCAGCCCTAAAGAGGGCAAGAGCGGGAAGTCAAGTCGGCATTCCAATCAGAAACGGCTCTTTTCGGATTTAGCTGTTCTTATTTAATAATTTTGAATTTAGAATATTTATTGGACTTTGATGACTTTACTAGTGGATGCTAGGGGACCACTCCGGCATTTGCCTTAACATCAAGGGAAACCACTAAAAACCTTAATAGAGTGGCTTGAATGTAAAAAACACAATCTTCTGTTAGTTATTTGAACGTGGCGGACCGCAGTGAAAACGGAATCTTGTGTAACTGTTATTATTAGGTATGTTGTATAATTAAACACACATTTAAGTGGGTTATTTATGTTCCTTTTCTTCTAATTTATTAAAAATATTAAATTAATTGAACCAACTGATGTATCCAAAAGGATACATTACACATTAAAGGATTAAGACCCAAATGGTTCCCGATCACCATCTGGCAACCATAATCATCATCATAATCGCCATGTTTAGTGTGAATGGTGTGTTTTGTCTTAATGTTGTGTTGTTGTCTCAGAGGAGGCCCTGAGATTGAGTTGATTACTCCATTCGGGGAGGCCCTCCATGTCCTGTGTGATAAAAAAGTATGTCTATGATACATATTTGAAATCCCTCTCCCGATAGGTCGTGCCACTGTAAGGCCCGGGTGGCGTGTGGCACGTAAAAGTGCCTATAAGGTGAGAGGTTAAACAGCGATAAGCTTATAATTTATTCAAATTTATGGGATAACTTATTAATTTATGGTTAACTCTTAGAGTTCTTATATTGAACGAGAGAGTCTGTTATCAGATAATAGGATCAGTCGGTTATCGGTTGTATTGGTCTCATTTTTTTACTAATTACACTCAGCAACAAAAAGTAAACTTTTTTGTCTCAGAAAGAAACGTGTGATTCTGATAGTATTTTTTCTCCTGAACTCAAATATGACATCGGTTTTCCTCCATCACGCAAGGTTTCCGAGAGACAGCAATTTATAATTTCAAACACTTTCATATTTCCTACATTCTTAACTACACAATATTCGAAAATTCGGACTCACCTAGAAAGTAAAAAATGACGATTTTCTGCTATATTTCACCTGTGGAGCATCCCTCTTGATGGTCCAACAATAATCGGCCAACAAATTAGGATTCCATAGCTGAAACTATTTTAGTTAGCTCATTTGGTTTTATTTTACAATGGACAAATGGACGAAAAAACGTTTATTAAAACATATTATTTAAATCCATTAATTGAAATTGAAATAAAAAACTGTGGGTGATGGAGAAATTCCGAATACATATTTGAATACACGATAAAAAACTCATTAAGTACAACTATTGGTACTCATGAGACAAAATCATGTTGACCAGTATTATCATTGTTCTCGCTTCTGGGTACAAAGTTTGAGGGTGGATCAGAAAGTAATGAAATGGATCCCTTGTCGTAGTTTTACGGCACATTTAAAATAAGGTACCTATGGGAAAATTTATCAGCCCATTCACTCCAACTATGAACTGCGAAGCTAATGATATAATATGCTACAGAGCGTCGTTCAATACACTTTTAGTGTCGTAAAAACGATTTGAACGACTTGTGGTTTGATTAAAATAACCAATATTTAATTATCTTAATTGTTTAATTATTTTACTACGTACTCATGAAAAGAGATGATATTATGAAATATGGTTGTAGATGAGCAACGCTTTTGGTGTAACCCAATTCTGTTATGTATTTCTCATCCTGATCAATGTGGTTTACGTTTGACTCTAGCAGTAAATCCTACGTATATTCGTATGCTTATCAACAGTAATATAACAAGAGGTTGTGATTTTGTCTAATGAAAAACTCAACTTCGCGTTGATTTTGGAGTGGCTATTAAGCGAATAATACAACATTAGAAGCTAAAAATAATTATAATGTTTAATATTTACCAAATGTGTAAAGTAAGTAAGTAAAGTGATCCCACAACAGACCCGGAGGCCCTTGGGGTAGTGGGAGGTTAAGGCTCCCACTTTTTCTAGACAATCGGCACTTTATGTCAGCCGGGTTGTCAGCCCTGCGTGACGCCGCCACCTTTACCCCCAGAACAAGCGTCTGGTACTCATTTCCGTTAGAGGCTGAGTCGACCCCAGGGCCATAGTGCCGCCAGAGGGATTGGGTCAGTTTAAAAATCCTGACCCCAACGGGACTTGAACCTGCGACCCTCCGGCTTGTAGCTCAGTGCCTTAACCACTACGCTACGGCGTGCCCCCGCTCTTTGGGCTTGGGAAAAATTAATAACAGATAATTGTATGAGAAATAATTATTAACAATAACGCAGATTCATTATACAACATTTAATATTTTTTTACAGCAACAGAATTTTTTTTTGTAATTTTTGAAGTTGTTTTCTTTTGACATTTCTTAATGTACCATAACGATCGTACATCCTTGTCAAAGAAGTTAATTTGTGGAGATATCTCTCATTACGAACAGGAAGAGGCAATTTTATCAACAGGAAGAGGCAAAATGATGGTCTAATATATAAGTAGCCAGTGAAATTACATGCTTTTGAGGTTTTAACCTAAAATATTGAGGCATGATATTAAAATTATGACTTCGTTTTAATAAAATAAGCTTGCTTATAGTTGCACGATCATTTTTAACAAAGTGTATTTATCTAAAGGTTAGTATAATGACTGTGAAATATTCCACTGATCCACAAGGAGAGCAATATTAGTGGAACAAGTGTTAATTGGACTATATAGAATGTTTCAGTGAAACTTGCTAAAATGAAACAGGGGGAATAGGATATACTCTGCAGAAAAATTTAAGGCAGGGAACCTACGATCTAAGAAACCAGATTAAGGGAACATATGAGCGAATTAATCATAAGTAATGCCACGAGTGATTTCCAAATTATCGATAAATTCACGACTCACGAAGTGAGGAGTGAATTTATCTAGAGAATTTGCAAATCAAGAGTGGCATATGTTAGGACTATTTAACGAATAAAATTAAGCTCTTTACTAAAAAATAAATTTGAATATAGATACCGGTGTTTTAAAATATTTATATAGTTAATGTAAACGGCGATGTTTGAAAACAAATTAGAAATGTGAGGTTATGCATATTCACTGCAAATCGATCATATTATTTATTGCCAAATAGGATCGCAATATTGTAAGAATGCACTCTAGTGGAGAAATAATGAAACACATCAAACTATTATAATCAACATTATAGGTTAATCATTTATATTTTGAATAAAGAACTTAGTAAAATTACTGAATCCATTATTTGCTATATGCAATGTATTTGTTGGAGAAAAATAATGGTCTAATCTGTTCAGAATATTAAAAAAGGAGGAACTTTCTTTATCACAAAAGCAGGAGCTGATAAAGAGAAATCGATAAAGAGCGAGGTGAAAGAGCGAGGTGAAACACGACTGTCATTGGTGTAAAACAGAATTCATTGAAACGTGATTGGTCATTGACTACCATTTGCAACATGAGTTAAATAGTCTATTCAAATTATTTTCCATCATTAAGATAGCCTATTTGTCAGGTGCGCCAGGAACTTGTATGCCCGCGCCGATGCCATGTTTGCATTCAGGGTTGGTGGCCAGTAGTTTGAGCTACTGCTGTAATATACAGTATGGTGCGTTAATTCACGTGTGTGTCAATAAAGGTACTTACAGTTACCTATAAAGAATATAAACAAAATGAAAATATGTACATCATTTTAAATAGGAAAGTACGTGTAGCGAAGTAGTACTGTATGTACATGTGTGTCGTTTTAAATCAGGTTGGAAACAGCAATGATGGACAGAACTATATAGATAAATCGACTTCCATATCCCTGTAGACTGACGTCGCTGATACTAGGTTTCTATATATATATATATATATTATATATATATATATATATATATATATATATATATATCCACCGTTGTGGTCTTGAGGTAGCGTGCTGCCTTGTCACGCAGCGGGCCCGGGTTCGATCCCCGGTAGGGGCAGTTTTTCTGGGTGAGGTTTTTATCGGGGTTTTTCCTCACCTGTAAGACAAATGGCAGGAAAACTTTAAGGCCCAAACGGTCCCCGAAATCATGTGGCAATCATCATCATCATCATCATCATCATAATCATCATCATCATAATCATCCTTATCATCATCATCACCCTTCACCGGTGTGGAAAGCAACGGGAAGCTACCACACCTACAATTCCCTAGTAAAGCTGCAAGCATAGCATGAAAATGCTAAGATTGCAGTGAAGGACCTGCCTTGGGGCAGAATTACTATGGATGGATAGATATATAATATACAGTATTATATCATCTATGTCATAATATTAAATATGATTGTGTTATTAAACTGATAAAATTAATTATGAACGTTTTTACTGAATCACTCTGTAAAATGATGACATTTTCCTAAACTGTATTTCCGTGTTTGATTGTAAGACAAGGCATGTTGATGAAAAGTATGTCAGTCCGTATCTTATTTTAAAGTAACTCGTGTGAAAACAAGTATGATGACTAGCTTCTGTTTCCGTGGATGACTGGATGATTGTAAGGCAGGTCATATTGAAAGGTTATATCGGTCTATATATTATTTTAAAGTAACACGTGTGCAAAAAGGTGTCAATGTTATATTAAGACGGAATAAATGTTTTGCCAGTAAGTCGAGCTCTGTTAGGTGAAATATTGTGCTATTGCACTTCTTGAGTAAAAGGAAAGTAAAGTGATCCCACTATAGGCCTCAGGAGACCCTTGGGGTAGTAGGAGGTTAAGGCTCCCACTTTTTCTAGACAATCGACACTTCATGTCAGCCGGGTTGTCAGCTCTGCGTGACGGCTGCCTTTGCTCCAGAACAAGTGTCTGGTACTCATTTCTGTTAGAGGCTGAGTTGACCCCAGGACAATAGTGCCGCCAGAAGGTTTGGGTCAATTTAAAAATCCTGACCCCCACGGGACTCGAACCCTCGACCCTCCGGCTTGTAGCGCAGTCCTTAACCACTACGCTACGGCGCGTCCCTCTTCTTGAGTGGATTCTTATTTCTAAAATTGATCCTCTCGACTGATTTTGTCTACATTCTCAACAAATATAGGGCTCGGAAGTTGAGGATCTATAAAATGCCTATAAAAAACCTTTAAAAAGGCCTAAAGATATCATAAAAGATACAAAAAATAAAAAAAAGGACGTAAAAACGCAATTAAAATTAAATGATAGTTTTAGTTTCAACTGCATTTTAATAGAATATAATTAAAAAGTACAAAATTCCACTGAAATACAACACAAGTTGCAAAAACAAAAATGATTACGAAAATGCACCTTTTTCCATACTTTATTTATTATTTTAATTCAACATAGTTCCAAAAAGAAATTATGTGAACATTAAAAATAATGTTCTTGGATAATTTCCGTAGAATAAACTATTTTTCCCACCTAGAATGAATTCAGCGAACCCGCAATGGATATCAGGAGGTCAGTAGGCTGGTTAAAAATAAAGGGATGTTTTGTGAGGGTTCAATAATTTCTCGCGGAACCAAAGTGTTTACAAAATGACAAAGCTTTGGAAAATAAAAGTAGAGAGTGTTTTTAACAGAAGTTGAATTTTAGACTAGACTCTGTGGATTCGTCGATTATACAAATGGTATAAATATACTCAAAATAAGGTAAAGTTACAAAAAAGCCGTTAAGACCTAACAAAAAGGCTAAAAAAGACCAATAACCCAAAAAAGCCGAAAAAAGGACAAAGGGGACGAATAAAACCCATAATGTTCGGGTCTACAAATGACCCAAAATGTATATACAGGGTGTAAATTAACTATACCGCCAAAATGTAACTACGTATAGAGGGGTATTATATAAGCATTTTGAGATAATGAACTAATAGTTTACGAATAAAATTGTCCAAGTTATATTTCAATTTGTAAAATGGTTGGCACGCCACTGATTATTTCAAATTAAAATGAAAATAATATGATACAGAGACTGTAACTTGCTACAAGGATGCGTCTTTAGCTCAGTGCTTATGACAGTCTTACTATCGATTCAAATGTATGATTGATGCATCATGTTCAAAACTACCTGCAAAATGTGACCACTTTTTTCCCTTTTTCCTTTATTTATTATGTATGTCCTGTAAATTGTTACATACGTAGATTTAATTCTGGTTCAATTGTTTATTCATTATTTTACAGAATACGGTATTAGAATGTCGGCGCAGTACATGTGTTACAAAACTATCTACGTACGTATTGAACAGACAATTGTAATAATAATAATAATAATAATAATAATAATAATAATAATAATAATAATAATAATAATACACATACTGTAGAGTACAATAGGTTTCGCAAATAAAATGTGTAATTGTACTGTACAGTACTTATGTACATAGATAAATGATGGTGCAGTGATCACAAGAGTAATAACATGAATAGGTATAGTGTATGTACACATGACATACATAATGTTATTCGGAAATAAAAATCAATACATTTGAGAAACCTGAAAAAAAGTAAAGCACCTGCAGACTCATTAGAGAAATTTTTCAAATTGGTCACCTCCATTCTCACAACACAGACGACATCGGTGACTAAAGGATTCTCGTACCCTCTACAAGATACCGGGTATCTCGCGGATCACATCGCATGCTGCGATTATGCGTCCAAGTAACAGTTCATCTGTATCAACAAGGGTCCCATACATCAGTGTTTTCAGGTGTCCCTACAAAAATAATCAAGTGGAGAGGTCTGGAGAGCGAGGTGGCCACACTACAGTTAACTATCTCTTCCTATATCCAGCAGCCAGGATATCCAAATGATTTCACACATTCCGGCAGAAATGGGGAGGAGCCTGATGTGAAGAGGAACTTCTTCTAACAATCTAGGTAGCATGTGCTCTAAAAATGTCTTATAAATTCTGGAGAAAAAGGTAGGGGCCAATGATATGGTCAGAAATTACGCCTACAACTACGGTCGCCGAAAATATCTGCTAGTGACCCCTCTCGAAGATGGCGTGAGGATTTTATTAAATTTTAATATCTTATTACATAAACCTCAACGGTGCTTTAATACGAATTTTAAAAGTGTTGAAAGTTCAGCATAACTGTAAAGATGTTCCATGATGTTATCATGTAATGGACTGATACTTAAGTAATTTCTAATCAGATGTTAATATAATAACCAATATAGGAATGGGTATTTTGCGCAGTCTATACTGAACAAATTCCAGTGCCGATATATCACAGTACACACGCAGGGGAAAAAAATGGCCTGCCGTGATTTGAAACATCAGTGTTAGAACTCAAATCCATGACATTAACCATTGAGCCACACGTTAACTATAAAGATTCTGCATTTTCACTCTGAGCTAAGGCTCTCATTGTATCGATGCTACTTAACCAGTGCAGTAGCGTGCAAACATCTACTAAGTTAGAAATTTTAGGGTATTTGATAACCCAATATTTCATAAACGTCGTTGATGAATTATTAGCAATCAGGGTCTCGGAATTATTACCAAGATCTGAAGTTATTCTAGTATATTTTTCTCTCCTACTTTGCTCTCCTAATGATTATCTGTATTAATTGTCGATAAATTTGATTCCCTATAACTAGCCCATTTTTCCTCATAGACCATTATCCCTATTTCAAATTACTTGTATAATACCCCTTTGTAAGCAGTTAAATTTGTCTGGTATAATTCATTTACACCCTGTATAATAAGCTGAGCCTCGTCTTCAGACATAAAATAAAAAAAAATATTTTTCCTCAACTTCCGATGCTAACTAACTAACTAACTAACTCACTGGCACTATCGAACCCGGAGGTTCATAGCCACGCGGACAAAAGCTCTCCATACATCCCGATCCTGAGCCAATGTTTTCTAATCATCCCCTGTATAATCTACTTCCGTCAAATCATAGTTAATGTTATTCTCCCACCTCATTCTTGGTCTACCAACTGGGCGTTTTCCCTCAGGTTTTCCTACAGGAAGCTTCCATGCACGTCTTTCATTCCCCATTCATGCAACATTTCCTGCCCATCGCAGTCTACGAGACTTAACTGTTCTCATTATATCTGGCTTTCTATAAAGACCATGTAAGTTCACTGTTATGTAGTCTTCTCTATTCACCTGACTGTTTATCTCTCTTTGGTCCTAAAATTTTCCTAAGAACTTTATTCTCAAATACTCGTAATCTCCTTTCCTCCCTTAAAGTAAGAGTCCATGTCTCGCATCCGTATAATATAACAGGTAGAATAATTGTTTTATATATTTTCAGTTTAACGTTTTTTGAAAGGAGTTGGGACGTCAAGAGTAGTCTCTGTAATGCATAATAGCACGCATTTCCAGAATTGAGCCTATGTTTAATTTCCTTGTGCATCTCATTTCTGTTTATGATTATTGTTCGTAGGTATTTGAATTCAGCCACTTCCTCAAAATCTCCTTCATTTGTCATTAGCTGCCCATTTTCATCATATAATGCACTTCTATGTGTGACCATATATTTAGTTTTATTGATATTTACTTCCAGTCCCAATTTCTTAGTGTTACTCAGTAGTGTGTGCGAGTTGGCCTTTAGTATCCCCTCGCTATCGGCCAATAGTAGCCCTACTACATCATCAGCATAAACTAACAGCTTCCTAATACCATTGAGCTGTATGCCTTCTTCATCCTCTACAGATTTTATGACATGCTCTAGTGGGCTAGTCAGAATCTTTTTTTTATTTAAGAATAATTCTGGCATTCTTGGTAAAAATACCTATATTTTCTGTTCATTTATGACAAAATTAAATAGTAGAGGAGATAGTGCATCTCCTTGCTTCAACCCATTCTGGATTTCAGAAGTATCTGAAAACTGCTTGCCTGTACGCATCCTACTATTTGTGCCATTTAGAGACATTCGTATATGTCTAAATTTTTAGATATTCCGAACTCCATCAGGATACTATATAACTTCTCCCTCTTAATTGAATCGTATGCATTTTTGAAGTCTACGTATAGTTGATGCCATTATATTCCCATTTCTTTTCTAAAAATCTGTCTTAAGCTAAAAATCTGATCTGTTATAGACCTGTTTCTTGTAAATCCACATTGATGATCTCCTAGAATGTCATCAGTATAAGGAGTAAGTCTATTTGTTAGAATTTTGTACGAAGTTGAAAGTAATGAGATGCCCCTATAGTTGTTGCAATCAGGTTCATCTCCTTTCTTATAAATTGGTATGATAATAGATTCTTTCCATTCATGTGGAAGAGATTCTTTATCCCAAATCATATTAAGCAACTGGCGTATCTTGTCCGTCTATTTTTCTCTTCCTGATTTATCAGTTCCGCTGGGATCTCATCTGAACCTCATGCTTTGTACATCTTCAATTATTCTATCGCCATTTCAACCTCTAATGCACTTGGTTCTGTAATTAGCATTTCTGCTGTCTGTAAATTTTCCTGTTCAATATCCTGTTATTTATGTACACTTAGCAATAAAAAGAATGATCCGCTTTAAAAAACAGAGTCCCTGTTATTGCCCAATGCGCTTGCTCGAAAAGCTAAAGCTGTGCTTCACCAGGTAACGCACTGTTAAATGTTTTAAATACGCTGTATTAGGTTTTAATCGTCTTAAATAGTTAAAGAACAGTGAAGGAGACAAATTTCTCGATATTTACGAGTGTTCGATAAATTCAATATCGTGAAAGGCTATCAAATACGCATTCTAATTCTTCATATAACTCACCCTTGATCTTGCCATCTTTATCATCTGTGAGAGCATGTACATTTACGATTACAAAATCATGCCGTTTGCCCTTTAGAATTATGTATGATATCCTATCACTGGCAAACTTAATATCTCGGATAGTAGACAGGATCCTCCTCCGGACTAAAAAACCCGTTCCAAATTCAGATCTTTCTGCAACCCCGTAGAATAGTGCAAAACTTCCTGATTCCTGACTACCTTCTCCTGGCCACCTAACTTCCTGTAAAGCGACTATATCCAAGGGTGAATTATCTAATTCACGGGTTAATATCTCTAGTGCCCCGCTATTGTATAAAGTCCTAACATTCCATGTTCCTAGGAACATGTCCCTATGTTTGAGCCTTTGGCATGTTCCCTGAAGTAGTCACCGCCCGGACAACCGAATGGGGGACTATTTTACCTGCGGAAAACTTCACCCCAGTTGAACCCATGTCCGCATTTCTTGACGATTGTATTTTTACGGCGAAAGATCGTCAATTTTTCGACCAAGGTACTTTTTTCGCCTGTCTTATCACCTTCGCCCACTCCGGCATGGGTAACCCTATCGGCAGCAATGCTACCGCCGACATAGCTCTCGGGATCATTTAAGCAAGCAAGCCACTCCACCACGACAAAGTAAAGATACCATAGGGGACCAATCCGATGCTAGTAATAAATATGATTATTTACATGTTCAGAGTAAGACAGGGCTGTCCTCTCTCGGCGACTTTATTTGATATATATTTAGACGCAGCTGTCACATGATGGCAAACACAGCTAAGTAAACACTTTAAACTAGGAACTACGATTGTAGACAATATTATGTTTGCAGATGATCAGGTCCTATGTGCAGAATCAGAAAATCAATTACAAAAAGCCACACTACTGCTCAAGAAAACCATGGAGAAATATAATCTCAAGATTTCAACCAAGAAAACAAAAACTATGCAGTTCGATCGAAAATAGTTTTGAACGATGAAATTATCGAACAAGAACAGAGTTTTAAATATTTAAGATGTCACATATCTTACAATTAGGAAAATGATATGCATGAAAAAAATTATAGCTAAATTTGAAAGTGTGTGTGGGACTATTAAAGAGCACTACAAACAAAAACAACAAAAGAAACAATGCTAAAGTTTTATAAGGTAATGGCAGTTCCTATTGTGACATGTGGATCAGAGAATTGGGCCATGAATAAATCAGACAGAAGATTACTAGAAACATCAGAGATGAAGTTCCTCAGATACGTTGCAGGATATACTCTAAGAGACCACATTCCTAGTGAAACAATTAGGCAAGAACTCAAAATTTTTAATCTAAATGAAAAAATACAAAACTATAAACAAAAATGGCATGAACATATTTTAAGAATGGACTCTTCTAGGCTAACTAAACAAGCACTGTTGTACCAACCTCAAGGCTATAGAGATGTGGGATGTTATAGAAGGGAATGGGAAGATTAATTCTGAGAGCGGAACAAGCCGACGGACTATCATGAAGATGATGATGATGATGATGATGATTTACATGTTCACTTAAATGTTATCTGAATTCATGGAGACTAATACTATAGTTGACAAACAAGAAAACTTGCTTCAATATGAGTTTATTCCTAGCTCTCCATCTCATCTATAGTATTCCCCTTTTCAGCCGCAATATGAGTCTATGACAGTGTTATAGCCTAAATAGAGTATCCAAGAATTTATAACCACGAAGTCCAAGGATTGTGAAGTAGTCGCAAACACTTTTTGCAGACTCTAACTTCTTAAACTATTGCTTCCAACATTGCCTCGTCCACCTTAATACCACGACCAAAGCGATGAATTAAGAGAAGAAAATCAAGGCTAACATATGACATCATAATAAACAAAAAAATGAAATATATGAAAGTTATGAAACAAAAATATTACGAAACAACTATTTTATATAATGAATACTTAACTTATATTTATACGTATATAAATGACCTATCACAGGATACCCGAACAAGTGAAAATATATCAACCTGCAGGAAGAAGAAGACCAGGACGTCCACTCAAAATACTTCTGGATGGTGTTTCTCTTGAGGCCGAAACAGGTCAACAAATGGCCTAAATTCGTGAATGTACTGTATAAATGACCTGTATAATTTGTAGGTATACATTCAAACATATAAATGAGGAACAAATATTCTATTTTTTGGCTTAAGAAAATCAATATATTAAATGTATTTCCATTTTAATTAGTTTTCTATTATCATTTATTCAATATTATGCAATTATGAATACCAAACAACACATACAAAATAGCCAACCAAAACAGACAAGGTTCCATGAAATATAGATTGATAAAATTTAGACTAGTTGCAGTATAGTTTGATTGATATTTACATTGCATACAGATATTTAAGACCAGTTGATGTATGTATAACAATAACATTAAATGGAATGGTTCAAAGCACAATTAGAACAAGTTCAGGATGTCATGTTTAGGAAAATAAGGTGTTAAAAGTTATTATTCGACAATTAATTCTAGAGAATATTCCCAAACTCTCTTCCGAATTACAGTTGGTTAAACATGGTGAAATAGCTATTTATTTATCTAATATAAATCTAATAAAATAATCTAATAAAAGTAAATATATGGTCATATAGGCCTACAGAAATACATTATTTTATTCAATGCCCCAGGTTGTCAGACATTTTTGGTGTTCTCTCCTAGCATAGGCGTATTTTTAACCCACTTCAGAGGTTGGTGCGCCCAGAAGGCGGGGTTACGGCTGCCTCGAAGATCTGATGAGTGATGTAGTGGTGCGCCAGGAGATTTCTTACTACTAAGCATAATCTAATACCACTTAATGATGATGGTTAAGATGGCCATATGATGTTCGGGGACCATTTTGGCTTTAAAGTTTCCTGATATTTGTCTCACCCAGGAAACTTGTTCCGATCGGGAATCAAACCCGGGCCCGCTGCGTGACAAGGCAGCACGCTACCCCGAGACCACAGCGATGGACCCACATTATATAGGCCTATTGTAAATTGTCAGTTAATAACAAATTAGGGAAAATTTGAAGAACTGGATGAAATTTAAATCCTAGGAACTATAATTACAAAGAATAATGAGGTGGAGAGAGAAATTAAACGTAGGCTTAATCCTGCAAATACATGCTATTTTAGATTACAGGGACTCTTGTCATCCCAAATTCTCTCAAAAGAGCATTAAACTGAAAATATATAAAACATGTTATTCTCCCAGTTATATGGATGTGAAACATGGATTCTTACTTAAAGTGAGGATAAAATATTACGAGTAATTGAGAATAAAGTTCTTAGGAAGGTTGTTGAACCAAAGAGAGATGAACAGACAGGCAAATGGTGAAGACTACATAACACTGATCTACATGAGCTTTATGGGAAATCAGAGATTAATAAGAATAAGTTAAGTCTCGTAGTCTTCAATGGGCGAGCCATGTGACACGAATGGGAACGAAAGAGAGACATGGAAACTTCTTACAGGAAAACCGAGGAAAAATGCCTATTTGGTGTACCAATAATAATATGGATATTAACCATTATTTGAAGGAAGTTAATTGCACAGGAGATGATTGAAAAACATTAGCTCAGGATAGAGATTTGTGCAGGGCTTATGTCTGTGCGGCCATGGACCTACGGTTTCGATAGCGCCAGAGAGTTAGTTAGTTTGTTAACGGAGGAGATTGTTGATGTTTCATCTTCTCTCTTGCTTCCCGGTACAGAAGGTTTAGATAGCATATTGTGCAGTGTGGTTTATTTACTCTACATGATGTCGTCTGAATTGTTGCAGAATACACATGTGTTTGTTTTGTGTTTGCCGATCCTGAGTAAATGATGAACTAAGTAATCATGTACTGTCATTAGTATCAATTTGGTTACTGTTTCTTTTTGGGGTTTTTTGTTTGACTTCTGTTGCTAGTAAGTTCATTTACTTTTTCACATGTTTTGTCCCTTGCTATTTCAAAATTTTCTTATGCATGTTTTGTTTCTTTATACCACTGATTTTTATTTTGTACATATAATTCGAACTGCAGTGTTCTAGTTCCTGTTTTTTAAGGTTCATCTGTCATTTCATTGCAATATAAACATACATGAGATTGAATCCACTGGAATTCTATTATTTTATTTATCCAATATTACTTCAACAGTTTTCGACATTCTAATATGGTTAAAATAATTCTAACTACTGGTATTCACTTTGCATATTGTTGTAACATATTTCATTCAAGACATACGTGAAATAAATAACAAAGTATGGTGCATAATCACTAATTAGAACCAAAGACACCACAGTATAAACTAGACATAATTGAAAAAGGGATGGTAAGATTAGTAACAGGAAACGATCGTGTTCTTTGCAACAGTCCAAATGACATATGGACGGTCAACACCTCTTTCATTATCCAGCAACATACCACTCAGTACAATAACCTAACAAGTATGTACTGTGAAAGCCCGAGAGAAGATGAAATACAATCAATCTCTGCCATTGAATAAATAAAAAAAAATATATATATTGTATGCTTTGTTTAATGTGTCCATGGAGCATCCACATTTCTTTCCTTCAAATCTCTTCAATATGTACGAGTTCTTGTTAATTTTCTCTTCAATTTTGTTGACATGTTGTGCCCAAGTTAGCTTACGATCTAAATATTCTCGTAAAATGTTTGTACAATTTGTTTTGGGGGACAAAATTATTCCCCTCCCCATGGTGTATGCTGGGAGCAACTTGCTGCATAATGAATAACAATAATAAGGAAAATAAGCACCAGTACATGATGAAATTTAGTTAATAGTAAGTTATATTGCGATGCGAGATTGCAAATTGGTTTTTACAGAATTGAGGAAAATGTTTAAAACCGAGCGATAGCGAGGATTTGAATTTCCGAGATTCTGTAAAACACGTCACAAACGTGCGTTGTATATATATATTTTTTTTATTTTTTGCGCGATGGTGTTTTCAAAATAATAAATAATACTAAATTAATAACATTTGTTGGAAATATTTGCGTTCATAATAAACAATTGACTAACGTTAATAATGTGGGCAATGTTTATTAGTTGTAACAACAGGAGGCCCTGAGACCAATTAGTTGTAAAATAACAGAAGGCCGTGAGACCAATTAGTAATAAAATTGCGGCAAGTACGTATTATTGTTTTATATTGTTTCAAATAAAGTTCAGTTCCTTTAAAATGCAGTATTTGTTTCTTATATTGCATAATAATACTATATTTAAGATATTTTTGTATATACATTGAATGTAGTATATATAGAGGGCAGTGGTTTTACTTCCCTCACTCGTATTTGTAATATGTAATATTACAGTATAGTTATTTTTATACAGTATAATTATTTATGTTGGCAACCCCGAAATGTCGGAAGTTGAACTTTCAATCATGGTCGCCATTCCTGTAAGTGCGACAAAACAAACAAATTATTTTAACAACAGGTTCTTTTTTTTTGTAAAATGGGCCTTGCATAATTTCTGGACTTGGTCTACTTGTGTTCTGAATAATCCAAAAGTCAATTATTTTCACTATAAAAATTATAAGTTGTTATATGTTTTATGGTAGCAGACTATAATACCTGTCTATCAGAATTGTTTTATACGAAAGAACACTCCACGTAAAAATATGTTATGGCATATTTGTATTGCGCTATATTTGATAGCTTTATGTCAATGGGAATTTTGTTGGCTATATATATATATATATATACACTGCTCAAAACAATTAGAGGAACACTTGTAATAAATTGAATAAGTAATTGTTTTTTAAAGCTGTGATGCTGAAAGTTGGACAATATGTAAATTGAATTATTAATTTTATCATTGGATACAAATTTTAAAGATCCATGGCCTAAATACAGAGAAATTACCTCAAATAACAAATATAGAGAATTTTTTTTATTTTGGAAGGCACTGGCCACTTCTAATTGGTAAGCTTCCTGATGTTGCTATAGTGACGAATGTTGATTATTGCCTTGTTTATTGAAGTCTCTGACAAAATGAGGCATTTAAATGAGTTTGAAGTGTATCATGCTCTACATCTTTTACGACAAGGTCAATCTCTGCGACAAGTGGCTAGAGAGCTTGGGGTTTCTCCTTCCGTGGTGTCCAGGTTACGCAACAGGCACAGAGAGACAGGTCAGTATTGTAGAAGACGTGGCCAGGGCCGTAAATTTAAAACAAGCCCCCAGGATGACAGATACGTTGTTCTTTCTGCTCTTCGACAGCGTACAAAAACTGCAAAAGACCTGCAGAATGACCTTCATATGGCTTCCGGAATCCGGGTTTCAGACCAAACCATAAGGAACAGATTAAGGAAAGAGAATATTCGTCCAAAAAGGCCCGTTAAAAAACCACGCTTAACAAATGGGCATAAGGCAGCAAGACGTACGTATGCTGAAAACCATGGTGATTGGAACCTGAACCAGTGGGAGTCTGTGCTCTTCTCGGACGAATCCAGGTATCGTCTTACACGTTGTGATGGTCGATTGAGGGTGTGGGGACGGCCAGGAGAAAGATTTTCTGCAGAGGCTGTACAGGAAATTGATAGATTCGGAGGAGGTTCCATAATGGTGTGGGCCGGAGTTATGTACAACAATCGTACGGACCTTGTACTTGTTCCCCAGCGACTGAATGCTGTCCGGTATATCGAGCACGTTCTGGAAGAGCATGTAGTACCTGCTGCCATTGGAGTAGGCCCTGGATTTCTGTTTATGCAGGATAATGCCAGGGCACATTCTGCGGCTGTCACCAGGGATTTCCTGAGGAGGAATGAAATTGAGGTAATGGAGTGGCCAGCGGTCAGCCCAGACCTCAACCCTATTGAACACTTGTGGGATCTTCTAGACAGGAAGGTCAGGAACCGACATCAAGCTCCACAAACTCTGCAGCAACTTGGAGATGCTCTGAAGGAGGAATGGGAGAATATCCCGCAAGAGGAAATCCAGAATCTTATTGGGAGCATGCCACGAAGGTGCCAAACTGTCATCGAATGTCGTGGAGGCCATACACGATACTAACTCTATATAACGAGTGTTTAACTTTGAAAAATAAGCACAAGATTCAATTGCTTACATAGCGGAATTATTTGAAAAGTTAATTGTCAGCGTTATTCATTTGTTTTTACTGACATGAGCAATAAATAAATAAATAAATAACCACAAATAATGTACTTTATTAATTTCATGTTTGTACCTTTATCCAATGAAAAAATATTTGCATATTTCATAGTGTTCCTCTAATTGTTTTGAGCAGTGTATATATATATATATATATATATATATATATATATATATATATATACTGAGGTACAGACTCAGAGATCCGGGTTCGAATCCCGTCCAGGCATTTATTTTCCTTATCATTCCATATATATATATATATGTTATAGTTCGAATCCCGTCCAGGCATTTATTTTTCTTATCATACCATATATATGCCTAAATATGTAATCCACTTATGGATTATACTTTATTGGCATATTGCTGTCGACAACTAGATATAAGAAATATTCAGGTAGCAGGAAGGTACTGGCTGCTGCCTGACTATAGAAGTACAGGTAGTTAATATTCTAGAATTGATATTCTACTTATTAATATAGGTTCGTGTTGTCGTTCCGGAGATCGAATTTCGGACAAAATCATCCATCTAACTCGATCGTTCCATGTCTCCTCTTCCAATTATTTCCTTTTACTAATCAATTTGTTTGCATTCAGTATGGAATACTGGAGAATTTTCACGTGCCAACTACATCACATTATCAAACATTGGCACAACTACATCACTTAAAAATATTTTTAAGGAATTGTCAGAAAAAAAGACTAGCATTTGAAATATTGAAAATTGAAAAAAAAATAGAATTTTTTACTAAACTATGAACATTTCGCCAAAATATTTATGAATATCAAATGTTTTGGTCCTAATAAAATCTACGCATCAAATAATGTAAAAATATTTTGTCTTAGTGCTCTCTCATCAATTAAAACATGAATTACATATAATTCTTCGTACTAACCATAGTGTCAATTATTTCAGATTCAAAAAGATGAAAACCATTCCCATTGCTCGGCAACATGTAATGTCCTCTAGCTTAAAAAATCTAAATGATTTTGATACTAAGAAACTTGCATAGTTTACCAGTTTCCAAATATAAGTGGATTATACATGATAACGTCCATATTTGTAAATAAAAGAGAGGAAAAAAGAACAAAAGAATGTATAAGAATATTGTTTTTTGCAGAAAAAATAAATATGACATTATTGTATTGTCACGGGTCCTTTAAACGTATACAAAGTTTCAAGTCGATCCAATGATTTTAAGTGGGTGAAAATCGTGTTGAAATATTCCGTTACATAGATAGATAGATAGATAGATAGATAGAGTTCAAGATAATATAAAGCGTGTAAAAAAAGGAAGAACATTGTGTTTTACATGAAATATGGCCGTCTTCAGTCAATTTGGTTTCTTTCCTTAAATAAATGAGTAGACTATATGACATACATTTATCCCTCATTTCCAATTTACCACATGGGATATATTTGTGTGTTGTAAGAAAACTTCTTAGACAAAAATTTCCTCTTTAAGAAATGTATCGAAATCAAGTATAGTATATTGAGAAATAATAGTTTCATTTTACTTTCATTAACTAGGTAACTGATAGTAACTTTGAACTGAGCTAACGTTTTATAATCATCCCCTGTATAATCTACTTCCCTTAAATCATAGTTAATTTTATTCTCCCACCTCATTCTTGGTCTACCAACTGGGCGTTATCCCTCTGGTTTTCCTACCATAAGCTTCCATGTACGTCTTTCATTCCCTATTCGTGCCATGTGTCCTGCCCATAGCAGTCTACGAGATTTAACTGATTTTATTATATCTGGCTTCCTATAAAGACCATGTAGTTCATCACAGTCTTCTCCATTCACCTGTCTGTTCATCTCTCTTTGGTCCACAAATTTTCCTAAGAACTGTGTTCTCAAAGACTTGTAATCTCCTTTCCTCCCTTAAAGTAATGTTTCGCATCTATATAATATAACTGGTAGAATAATAGTTTTATATATTTTCAGTTTAACGTTTTTGGAAGGAGTTCGGACGACATGAGTCTCCGTAATGCGTAATAGCACGCATTTCCAGAATTGTGCCTATGTTTAATTTCCTTGTGCATCTCATTCCTATTTGTGTTTATTGTTCCTAGGTATTTGAATTCAGCCACTATTTCAAAATTTCCCTCATTTGTCATTAGGTGTCCTTCCGTATAATACAATTCGAGGCGTGACTACATATTTAGGTGTTATGGATCTTATTACTTCCAGTTCCAGTTTCTTACGTGTTACTCCTCTGTGTGTGCATGTTGGCCCTTAGTATCGTCTCGTTATCGCACAGTAGTACTACATCATCAGCATAAAGTAACAGCTTCTTAATACCATTGAGTTGTAGGCCTTCTTCATCCTCTGAAGATTCGATGGCATGCTCTAGTACAAAATTGAATAGCAGAGGAGATAGTGCATCTCCTTGCTTCAACCCATTGTGAATATAAAAAATATTCGAAAACTGTTTGCCTACACGCACCCTACTCTTTGTGCCATTTAGACACATTCGTATAAGTTAACTAACTTTTTAGGAATTCTGAACTCCAGAATGATGCTATATAACTTCTCCCTCTTAATCGTATCGTATGCTTTCTTGAAGTCTACATATAGTTGATGTAAAGTACCATTATATTCCCATTTCTTTTCTAAAATCTGTCCTATACTAAAAATTTGATTTGTTGTAGATCTGTATCTTCTAAATCTATATTGATGATCTCCTAGAATCTCATCAATATAAGGAGTAAATCTGCTTACTAATATATTTGTTAGAATTATTTAGGAAGATCAAAGTTATAAGACGTCCTTGTTAGTTGTTGCAATCAGTTTTATCTCCTTTCTTATAGATTGGTACAAGAATCGATTCTTTCCATTCATCCATTCATCCGGAAGAGCTTCTTTTTTCCAAAATCATACAAAGCAATCAGCATATCTCGTCCATCAATTTTTCTCCTCCTGATTTTATCAGTTCTGCTTTGATCTCATCTGAACCTGATGCTTCATACATCTTCAATTTTTCTATTGCCGTTTCAACCTCTAATTCACTTGGTTCTGCGACTAGCATTTCTGCTGTCTATAAATTATCCTCCTCAATATTCGGTTCTGCATGTACAGCCTTTGAAAAAAATGATAGTGCAACTCTTGATGGTGGAAAGTTAAATGTTTTGAAGGGCGATTTACACGAGTAAGTTGTTACATGTGCTGTCTCTTTGAGGTCAAATCCGGCGGGATAAGGGGCCAATCATAGATTTATACCAATCAATATTGAAAGAATTTCAACAAATAAATCTATTAATTGAAATTCTAAGTAAAGAGAGTTATGAGACGACTGAAAGAAAGTAATGGTCTCTTAAACCAATCAATAGTAAAATAGCGCTTACTTCTGATGCAGTATTTGTATCGTTCGCTTCAGCAGAGCAGTCGGTAAGATGATTTCTTACGACGACGCTTTCTTCTGATGCAGTATTTGTATCGTTCGCTTCAGTAGAGCAGTCGGTAAGATGATTTCTTACGATGACGCAGGCCCAGGTTCGGTCCGATCAGGAATATATTTTAATAACGTCGTTATTTTTTATAATGCCTACACGTTAGCAGGCTACGTTATATAAATACATTTGTATATATAGGGAAATTAATTAATTAATTAAAGGAAACAGCTCATATATATATATATATATATATATATATATATATATATATATATATATATATATAGTGGAGGGAGTTTCTATTTCCCATGCAGGAGGTCGCGTGTTAGATCCCGGTGTCATGCTTTTTTTCTCTCTCTCTCTCGTCCTTATCTCAATTAATTTTCTTTGTTTTATTTTTTTGGTTTGTTTTATTTACAGCATTTACCGCACTACTTATATATGCGAAATTATTTTCCATTGCACAACGAAATAGAACGGATGTTAGTTTCTCAAATAGTTGTATACTTGTGAACCAAACAATTGACCTCTGGTCATGCGCAGTGGCTTCATTCTGGGACTTGAAAATTACCTGTGCGCCAACAATTATTTCAAAGACTGTACATTTTATAGCTGATTAAAGTAAATTTTCCAACTATTTAACATACTTCTGGAATATGAAAACATATCCCTTTTTTTATTCTAATTATGTTTGTTGCAGCCTGAAACCTTTTTTCTCTATCCTAATTCCCTTATGTTCTAATTATCTAATGTTCCTATTTTTGTATTCCTTTCAAGTCTCTTCATTATATACTTTAATAAGTCATGCAAATCCAAGCTGAAACTTTGTATATCTCTGGGTTAGAAAACCAAGTGTAATGTTATTAAGAGACACCATAATGCAACTAGAAGAGATAAATCATTAATTAAAATATCTAGTGAAATTCATTTGAAGTTATTGTCTGAAGTCGTTCTCTTCATTAGGAGGTGAATGTTTCATCATTTGAATAGACTGCATTAGCAAGTCGGCAGGTACCTTTTCTACTTCTCATAATGATCTATTGTCACCCTTAACAGCACTGGAGCTTGCGAAGTGCATTCGTAATGCCACACAGGCCTGAAAAAGAGTGCTCAATATCAAGACACTTAATGAGTAAGTTCTATTTTGGGTATACATTTTTAAAAGTAAGTAGATAATACTTAATTTAATAAAGATTTTTATTGTTAAAATATCAGTTCTTTAGCTTTTGAAAATTCACTGCCGAGCATTTAAGGGTCGACAAATTTTGCTAAGTAGATATTTATTTCAAAATTTTGACATTATGGAACCCACAGTTTTATAACTCTTCATCTTCTTCGGCTTTCCCCCACTTATAGGTTTGCCGTCTTCAGTTTCCATTTATCTCTATTATTCCAATCTCCCTCTTCCAAATTCCTATCATCCATTATGGTTCTGACGTAGGTTTTCCATTTCCATCTTGGTGTGCCATGTTTATTTCTTCCAGGGGGTGACCATTGGTATATATTTTTTGGCCACCTTTCATTTTCCATTCTTTGTACATGGCCATACCATTTAAGCGTTTGATTTTCAACCCTCTTAACAACAGATGTGGTGACATTCATTTCTCTCCAAAGAAATTCATTTCTTATTGTATCCTTCCTGTCTTGGTTTTTGGAGGCTTCTTCTAAAATAATCAAATTCAACTTTTCTAATTTTATTCTTTTGTAATTCCGTCAAAGTCCAAGTTTCACTTCCATATGACAAAATATTCTGTATTATGCTCTTATAAATGTTGATTTTAGTTTTAGTTTTATAACTCTTACATCCATTTTCGGGAAGTTTATGCCTTAAAAAAACTCCTTCAAACCTAACTGGGTTTGAACTCACAAACCTCGGAATTAAGCAAAATTGTAATTGTTAAGCCACCGAGACCGCCCGTTTAATAGATATTAATTTTAATGTTAAACATAAGTTGTATATTTTAAATGGCGTGACACAGTGTATCAAACTTTCAGGATTAAAATAAATTATACATAAGGTAGAAAACAATACCGAGTACTTCGAAGTAAGACACTCATGGTCGGAACTATATTTTGATTACCGTGGTAAGTGAAAATGAAAGTCGGTACTGTAGCATAGCTTCTGGATAAACCATTGACAGAACTGACCGAATTCAAGATATTTGCCTTCTTGCTTAGCTGTGTAATATTTGTAAATGATAAGAATTTGATTGGTACCCATGTGTAATCTTCATACGGTAATATTCCTCATTACTTGCATTTTATGGGTAAGTTGACGAGTTCTTACTGGTGGTGCTTCGTCTACACGATCTAATACCATATTCTCAAAGTCTGGTGTGAGTACAATTTTTGTTCAACGCCCTTAGCTCCTGTGATTTGAACGATCCAAATTCTTAAACTCGTAAATGCAAGAACTCGAGACCATATTTGAACATTAATTCCCAGCCTCAAAATACTGATTTATTACTCAAATAGGTTATAAAATTTAGAATTTTTCGTTCCGAAAATTGTCACATACTCATTTATTTCATATTTTCTTATTTATTCATATTTAATCATGTCTAAAATCTTTGGGTGAAACCAGTACAAATCAAACTGATATCACGATTAATTAATCAGGAAATGGCGATTGATGGTGAATGGATCGTGAAATTCCACTGAAAACTGAGAAAAATCACGAATAAAATCGGTTAGTTGGATGGCATTGAGATATGAACTCGCAACCTTCCCAATACGCATACCGTATTAAAAAATTGTTCAGTAATTTTGAAGCTTAGTCGTAACTGAATAGCGTGTCGTCATTACGTGGTACACTCACTTTCATTCCGGAGGCTCGGGTTCATTACCCAGCAGGATACGTGATTTTAAATCTCTATCTTGACCCCGGGTGTGTATTCCTTCCCATGTGTTGTAATGCGTTGTCTGGGATTTTGATTATCACTATTTCGGGTGATTCATCACAGTAGCCTACTTGTATCTAATGTGTGGTTCAAAGTTCATGTTCACTGCCTGGAAGAGCGACTTCCCCTGTTGGATTTTGGCTTGTAAGTCCCATAAGGTATAAGTAATTCGATAGGTTGGAAGATAAGAAGAATACAAAAAACTGAAATATCTTATATGTATTTATATAATTTTATAGAAAAAAAATACATACTGTTCCTATACATGCATATGTATAACATAAATAATTCTAAATCTTCCAACGTTACTCTACTATAAATTGTTACTTAATTATGTACATAATAATAATTATTTATTAACCATTATTTGTATGGTTTCAACATCTTTGTTACTTACGTATGATTATAATAGTTTTTAGGTATTGATCCACGAATTCATATTTGCTAATAGGCCACTTTCTACCTCTCTATATCATTGATTTTTTAAAATTATTTATTTGAGAAACTAATATTTCACACCGATACGCTGTTTGGGGTTTCTTCTTACACATGCAAGTGGGATCATCTGTTCATTTGAATTCATGGAAATATTCACCATTTTTCCAAGTCAATGGCTACTGATGTAAAGTTGTAGGATAGAGTTGGCTTCGTCTTGAGGGCCTTTGGAATTGCAACTCGTTCCGTCTGATTGAAAACCCCAAGACACCTTTCTTAACCATACTTATAACCGAGAAAATATACAATATAACGCATACACACATGCATATATATATATATACTGTGTCCCATTCAAACCTCCCACATTTTAATTAACCATAACTCTCAAAGTATGCGGAATTATGAAATGAGGTTGGTATTAAAATAAAGAGAAACTCAAAGAATTTTGTTTTCATTGTTGCAGTTAATTCATCTGTCGCATGTTGGACAATAATGACAAAACAAATAGGCGACTCCTCAGCAACGAACACAAACTGTTTCCTGGCATGTATAGACGATATCAATAATTACAGTGCAAAGAAATTACCGGAGAGAATATGGAGGAAATGCACCTGATGGGAAGACCATTAAGGCATGGGTTGGCTTGAGAAGTTTCCTGCGACTGGAAGCGTTTTAAAAAAAGAATCAGCGAGGTGATGTGCTCGAAACTTGTGTTTATGAAAGAAAAGATTGAAGAAAATTAGAGCAGGATTTCAGAGGAGTCCACAAAAAAACAATTTAGCCAAGCTTCTCGGCGACAGTTCAATGTGTCGAAATCAACTGTGTATCGAGTGCCTCATAAGCGGCTCCGTTTGTACCCCTACAAGGTGAAAAAATGTTCAAAAAATATGGCAAAAGCACAAAAAGAACTGGAAAGGCCCACGACGACAGGCATTCGCTATTGAAATGCTGGGAATCGTATTGACAAGGAGGCTCAATTTCTTGGGAAAGTTCTTCGTTCTGAAGAGGGCAACCGTTCCATGACTCAGGATCTGTTAATCGGCACCACCAATGTAAAGGGATCTGGGGGGTATGCAAAAAATCCACATGTTCAAACCGTTGGACACGATCCGGGATAGCCCCCAAAAATAACAGTTTGGTGAGAATTGATGAAAAAAAAAAAAGAACAGAACTGTAGTGTCCTTTATTCTTCCATAAGAAGTCAATAATTGACCCGGTTTACACAAGAACTTTGTTTGAAAAAAGTTTCTTGTACCCCCACTGTAGGCTGATCTGCAAACCCCAAGTAATCTTTTCAGCAAGTTGGAAGCCCCACCACAATGAAGCCTGGATGTTCGAAAAATTCACTCCCACGGGATCCTTCGCAGATAGGTGGATGGCATTGGAAGACGCGGACCAAGGACCAATTTTGCTGGCCACAAAACGTTCGCCAGATTATCACTCCAATGGACTTCTTCCTCTAGGGATGATGTAAAAGGACTGTGTGTTTGCGACTCCAGTACAAGAATCTTCGTTGATTTACGAACTTCGTATCCTTGACACAATTGCAACAGTATCAATGGGACATGTTGGACAGAACGTGGGCACGAAATCGAAATACAGACTAGATAGTGTTCATGCTACTAATGGTTTTGGCCCTATAGAGGCGTTTTTAGTGTGTGGCAATCGAAACTTATTGGAGTTTCTGTTTCGTTTAATAAACCGGCCTCATTTCATAAATCTGCATACTTTGTTAGTTATGATTAATTGAAATGTGGAAAGTTTGAATGGGGAACAATAAAAAATTTAGTTATGAATTCTGTATAATATAAAAGAAAGAAGCGCGGCACAAATGCGCATTAGATTTGGTCAATGCTGTATGCCCAGCAACGAATTTAGTTCTATAATAAAAATACATTGCAATTGGATCTTGCACACGGTATAATCACAGAGATAGCTTAAAACACGTAGTCCATTGGAGGATCATGATCGTTTGAAATTTTGCAGAGTTTTGTGGTGATATCTATGCACTTGTTACTGAATTGCCGGATATTGTGGTTTGGCTTGGGGTCAAGTCCAGTGTCGTTTGATCCAATGAATCTGTTGCATAAAAATCGTACGATTCCGATATTTCTTTTCGTCTTCTTTTGTTCTTATTCTTCCTTCAATGTAGTTGTCCTGTTTAGTCGCTGATAGAAGGAACTTTTGTGCGTAGATCTTCCACGAGGAAAGTTGGCCGGTGATAAAACTCATATGCAAGTCTAGATGGGAGCAAATTTGGAGATGCCCAATTGCTGACTTTTAGGAATCTTGTTTTCAATTTTTCTAAGGCGTTTAAGTATCCGTAATTGAGGTTAGTCGGGTCAGTCCTGGTAGATTTCTATTCTATATGTTTAAGATGGGAAAGTGATTTTTTTTTTGCCTCAAAAAGTTTTATGGCTGTTGCAAGTGACAGTTGTTGTGATGTTTTCTATGTATCATATGGCAACTATAGCAGCTGCCTATGTATATATATATATATATATATCTTAATATATATATATATGTATACATATATATGTATATATATATATATATATTATATATATATATACATCACACAAACAAACAATATACGCAGTGGCAGTTAAAAAGTGCATGGATATCACCAAAAACTCTGCAAAATTTCAAACTATCATGATCCATCAATGGACTATATATATATATACATAAAGTAATCTCAACTACACGCCTTAGGAGTCTTTGGGAAGGTAGGAAGTGAAGGCTCCCAGCTTTCCAGAGAATCGGCACTAGACGCCAGCCAAGTTGTCAACCATGCGTGACGATCACCTTTACTCCCAAAATAAACGTCTGGTACTCATATCTGATAAAGGATGAGTCACCCGGAGGTCATGGTGCCACTAGAAGTTTTAGGCCAGTTTAAAAATCCTGGCCCCATCGGGATTCGAATACCGAACTTCCAGCTTGTAGCGTAACGCCTTAACAACTGTGCTACGTTGTGACTATAAATAAATTATATATATATATATATATATATATATATATATATTGCATCGTCTGTTTTATTTCTAAATATCGTTTCCTGTGTTCCCTTTTAACAGCAGTGACTGCGTCTATGGCTGGGCCCATTACATAGACATAATTTCATCTCTTTTTCTCTGTCTGCTAAAATTTTCATAATTCATTCTTCAGGATCCTAAACAGAATGCTGCAGTGGAAAAATTATAATAATTTTGTTTATTACGCAAAATGAGCAGAATTTTGGGGAATTATGGATTACAAACAAAGTCATTACATGGGTTTAGGTCTTTACATTAATTCTTACTCACTGTCAGAAACAGCAAATAAAATAAATGAAATTAATTTGTGTATATAACTGAAAAAATCAAATAAGTAGCAAATACGTTAAATAATAATTAATAACATGTGTGAGATTTGGATAACAATGGAATATACATAACAGTAAATGAATATAAACCTTGAACAGTCATCTAATAATAAAAGTGAAACTAAACATCGAAGGATATAATAATAATAATAATAATAATAATAATAATAATAATAATAATAATAATAATAATAATAATAATAATAATAATAATAATAAAATAATAATAAAAAAATAATAATAATATTAATAATAATAATAATAATAATGACATATATTCCATTACATTCGGACTGTAGATCACACATACTGGAACTTATGTTTCCACAGTTATCTCTTGTAATAAAACAATAACTAGGCCTTGGGATCCGACTTGGTATCCCCCTCCATATAAACTCAGAAAGATCAAGTTAAAAATTGTTAATAGATAGTGTCTTTCGAATCGGGAGGTAACATTTCGCACAGCACAATTTGCGTCGATACGTTACTTAGGAAGAAGGATGGGAAAATATGAAGTAGGAATGTCACAGAACAACAAACATATCGCAGAGTAGAATATAGATATAGTATAATACAATAAAAAAGAATGCACACGTGATTCAATATGAAAAATAAAAATAAACACCTGAACCGAGATTTAAACCCAGGACCTCTAACTCAATACGTTAGCGCAATATCGTCTTAGCTATCAAGGCATCCCCGTGCAAACATTAATTTCAATTTCCTATATACAATTCTCCTTCATACGAGGCAGCGGAATACGCTCGCAGTGTCATCTTAAGGCGCCTATAACAAGAAAGCATTTCAATGAAAATATTTTATTATATAGCAGTAACGTTTTTTTTAATGTTGATGATATAATTAAATTTTGACATTTAGAAAGAAAGCAGAATATGACATGAAAAGAAAAATTAACGCCTGAACCGGGATTTGAAACCAGGTCCTCTAACTCTATACGTTACAACGATACCGTTTTTGCTATCCCGGCATCCCAGTTTAAACATCAATTTTTCTTTTATATATGTATATATATATATATATATATATATATATATATATATATATGTTATAATTAAATGTTTAACATTGAGCAATGAAGCTTAATATGGTATGATAAGAAAAATAAATGCCTGGACGGGATTCGAACCCGGATCTCTGAGTATGTACCTCAGCGTAATATCCATTACACTACCAGGCGAATCCAATTCAAACACTTATTTTTTTTCTTATATATGTATTATATTCTCCATTATTACTAGATGTCGCGAGAACTCGGTCTTCACTGCCACCTAGTAGCTGACTATAACAAGTAAGCAAATTAAAGAGAATATTTTTACCTTATAGCAGTGACGCTTTATAGATGTTATAATTAAATGTTTAACATTGAGCAATGCAAGCTTAATATGGTATTGTAGCTTTTATGAAACCACGCTTCTGCTATCCTTTTGCAGCTTTTGAAACCACGCTTCTGCGACCCATTTGTAGCTTTTTTTAAAACCACGCAGACTGCTACCATTTGTGGGGGTTGAAACCCAAACCACGATACTGCGCTACCATTTGTGCGGGCAAGAGAACCACGCTACTACTACCATTAATCCGGGATCGGGTTTTGTTATTGCTGTCTCTATTAACGTGGATCTGATTTCCTGCAAGGTTATCTATCACGAAGTTGCTTGCCTTGGGCCCATAGAAGGCAGCAATTGATTCATCTTTCTCTCTCAGATATATTGACATAGAATAATAATGATTCTCAAATACATAGAGTGAGTGAAAAAGATAATAATTGTCATTCCAGAAAGCTAAACAGCATAATAGCAAGGGAGCTGGAAATAATTTCCTACTTGAGTGAATTTCCGTCTAGGATTGAGAACAACTACGTGCACATCAATAAAGCAGCAGATAAATAAAAGATGACCTTTAATATAAACAAGTTGTCTGAATTAAAAACAATTAACAAAAATACTTTGATCATTCAGAGAGCAAAACAAAATATAAACAAATAAATAACGATATTCTTACAATAGAAAAATACACACCATACCTCACGCTACACTCATACTTGCGTCCGAATCAGGGACCACTTCTTCCCTGGTCTGCCGGACCAACTAAACCACGCCGCTTCTCGGCTTCAGACCAGCTTGTCCATTAGAGCTTGATTCGCATCGCGGACTGGATGCCGATTCAATCTTTGAATCTGCTCAAAGAACTAAACGATGACTGCTTGAATGATTGAATGAATGAATGATAATGTTCTGCCTGTGCACCACGTATATGAAGGTTCCGAAGTAGAGGGGAGATGCGCCGTAGACATTGCGCGGCAGGAAGGGTAAAGAGGGGAGAGTGGGGGTAACTACAAGGAGAAAAGGATATTGGCATAGTTCATAAATATTCCAGTGTAGGGAGGAGAACGACGCTACAATAATGAGCCGAAAAACACACTTTCGGTTCAATATCTCCTCCTGCGCCCTCCGGGTAAAAAGAAAACAGTCCATAAACTTCAAAACAATGCAAGAAAGTCCCAAAAGTCTAATAGACTTAAATCACCATCACGATGTTGCAAAGATACCAGATAGAAAATCCCACGTTGGGAGGGGCACATTAACACTATCAGATTCCGAGCGGTAAACTTCATCACTAATTTCATCGTCCCCAGAATCACTATCACCACACTCGCTTCTACGTCGACTATACAGGCGCTGTAAATAAATTCCAATCTTGACACAGCCGCCATAGTAAGACTCCGCGGTGTTCCAGGTGAAAAACAGGGTGACGATACCATACTTGGATTGCCGGGTCGCAATCCCGATCAACCGCTATCCAGGAATCTGTAGTTGCAGAACCACCATTTCGGTCAGCTGGGCACTCGGGGTCGGCCGGATCCGCCAAGTGCTCGACTGCCGAGCATTCCAGGCTGCTCTCCTATGCCAATATTAAGGAAGGGTGAACTGAAACAAGAAAACAGGCGAAGACAGAAAAACGGAACCTCAAACGTTCTTACATAACATATAACATAGTATAAATGTTTTTCCAAAAACATCCTTGGCCTTAATCCATTACAGAACATATTTTCACTAACGTGTTGTTTTATGACGTGGCCATCGACGCTTACTAATTTCTAGTTACACTTGATTTTTAGAACTTAGCCTGCGTCTTATTAACAAAACCTGGACCACATATACCGAAACTCACTCAAGGATCTCCCACAAACGAAAATGGCTCAATCAGCCCATATACCGATGTCCAAAAACTAGCTTTCCTAAAATAAATAAACAAACGAACTACGCCGAAAAAGCTAAGATCGACACTCTCTAGCAAGATGTCCAAAACGCTGACATTTCCAACATTGTAAACTACTTTTCGGCTGCCAGGAATTATTGCGAGAAGAACGATTCGCAGGAGTATTAGTTTTACTTAAATTGTCAGGCACACGTTTCTCGCTGAAGTTCTTTTGTCTTTCAGCTATCTCGAAATCAGCTACTTTCCTAGCCAAGACACACATTTCTGCTACATTTTGAGGTTTTGTAGCGAAGATCAAATGCTGTCTGGTGGCAGAAGACATATTTTGAAGAATAATGTCAATCAACTTTTCTTCCGAAAACTGAGGGTTCAATATAAGTGAAGCTCCTTGGATTTCGGAAATAAACTCCAGCAAAGATTCCTTAGGAAGTTGGAATCGTCGCGACACAAATTTAATCCAATAATCCTCTAAAAGTCTGTAAGGCAACAACGAACATTTCACATGTTCCAAACTCTCAATCCAAGTAAATCTTAATTTAACAACCTCACTCCACACCTTCAATAGTATTCCTCCAATACAACTCAAAATCGAATTAACAAAATACTCGTCTGAAACTAATTTCAGTTCGAAAATCGAGTTGAGTTTAATGAGGAAGAAAACTAGCAATTCCTTATCACTTCCATCGCAGGGATCGACTTTTCTAATTAACTCTCGAAAAATTCGCTGATTATTTTCTTCCATATGAGAAGAAAGGTTGGAAGCCGTTCCACTAGAAAAATCCTTAATGGAGCTAAGTCTACGATCGATAATATTCTTATTCTGTTCTACAGAATAATCTTCAGCGACTGCGCCGTCTACAATAAACTTACGTTTCACCAATGTTTGTTCAGCTGGGGAGAGAGAGTTCAAATGAATCTTAAGTCGCTGACGCAATATATTTACATCGCCTTCAACATCAATACCTAGTAAGCTCAATTCTCGGACTAAATTGTCCTTAGATACAACATCAGTCCAACTAGGCATGTTTACAATACACAATGAACAAAAGATGTAAACAACTATAAGAGAACGTAGTTCTTTATACATAAGTCACTCTATGTTTACATGCAAAGAGAGATGAATCAATATTATTTACGTTAAACAGTTTAAACACGCAAATAAGTACGTTTCAATAACCTTTACATAGATACTAAGTATCGAAAACAAATAATTATCCACGGCGTAATACCTCTGAAAAATGTCGACATCAGAATGCTTTCTAATTCCAAAAATCATTTACGACCATACAGAGTATATACCCTTGTTCTGGCACTTGAATCCAAAACTCCAAAACTTAAGTTGAAAATTTCGAATCGATACCCACTTGAACCACTGCTAATAGAATACAGCATACCTTTGCAAACCGGAAGGAACAAAACCACACGCTCTGGCTACCATTTGTGCGGGTTAGAAAAACCACGCTACTGCTACCATTTGTGGGCGTTGAAAAACCACGCTACTGCTACCATTTTTCGCGGGGCGAGACATAACCACTATTAATAAACCACGCTTCTGCGACCATTTGTAGCCTTTTTTAAAACCACGCAGACTGCTACCATTTGTGGGGTTAGAGATGTAACCCACGCTACTGCGCAACCATTTGTGCGGGTTCGAACCACGCTACTACTACCATATATCCGGGATCGTGTTTTGTTATTGCTGTCTCTATTAAAGTGGATCTGATTTCCTGCAAGGTTATCTATCACGAAGTTGCTTGCCTTGGGCCCATAGAAGGCAGCAATTGATTCATCTTTCTCTCTCAGATATATAGACATAAATAGTAAATGATTCTCAAACACATAGAGTGAGTGAAAAAGATAATAATTGTCATTCCAGAAAGCTAAACAGCATAATAGCAAGGGAGCTGGAAATGATTTCCTACTTGAGTGAATTTCCGTCTAGGATTGAGAACAACTATGTGCAGATCAATAAAGCAGCAGATAAATAAAAGATGACCTTTAATATAAACAAGTTGTCTGAATTAAAAACAAACAAAAAAAGACTTTGATCATTCAGAGAGCAAAACAAAATATAAACAAATAAATAACAATATTCTTACAATAGAAAAATACACACCATACCTCACGCTACACTCATACTTGCGACCGAATCAGGGACCACTTCTTCCCTGGTCTGCCGGACCAACTAAAGCACGCCGCTTCTCGGCTTCAGAACAGCTTGTCCATTAGAGCATGATTCGCATCGCGGACTGGATGCCGATTCAATCTTTGAATCTGCTCAAAGACCTAAACGATGACTGCTTGAAAATTGAATGAAGGAATGATAAGTTCTGCCTGTGCACCACGTATATGAAGGTTCCGAAGTAGAGGGGAGATGCGCCGTAGACATTGCGCGGCAGGAAGGGTAAAGAGGGGAGAGTGGGGGTAACTACAAGGAGAAAAGGATATTGGCATAGTTCATAAATATTCCAGTGTAGGGAGGAGAACGACGCTACAATAATGAGCCGAAAAAACACACTTTCGGTTCAGTATGATAAGAAAAATAAATGCCTGGACGGGATTCGAATCCGAATCTCTGAGTATGTACCTCAGCGTGATATCCATTACACTACCAGGGTGCTATAAGGTAAAAATATTCTCTTTAATTTGCTTACTTGTTATAGTCAGCTACTAGGTGGCAGTGAAGACCGAGTTCTCGCGTCATCTAGTAATAATGGAGAATATAATACATATATAAGAAAAAAAAATTGAATTGGATTCGCCTGGTAGTGTAATGGATATCACGCTGAGGTACATACTCAGAGATCCGGGTTCGAATCCCCGTCCAAGCATTTATTTTTCTTATCATACCATATATATATATATATATATATATAATATAATTATCCATCATAAGAGGCAACGGGATGGGCTCGCAGTGCCATATTACCGCTTCTATAACTACATTTTAATAAGAAAATATTTTACTTTGTAGCAATAATCCTTTTTTTACCTCGAAATTATATATATATATATATATATATATATATATATATATATATATATATATATATATATGATATGAAAAGAAAAAAGAATGCTTGAGTCGGGATTTGAACTCGAGTCTCTAAAATCTGTACCTTTAGAGCTCTAACCAACTGAGCTACCCACATATATATATATATATATATATATATATGGTATGATAAGAAAAATAAATGCCTGGACGGGATTCGAACCCGGATCTCTGAGTCTGTACCTCAGCGTGATATCCATTACACTACCAGGCGAATCCAATTCAAACACTTATCTTTCTTATATAATTATGTATTATACTCTCCATTATTACTAGATGTCGCGAGAACACTGTCTTCACTGCCATCTAGTAACTGACTATATCAAGTAAGCAAATTAAAGAGAATATTTATTTTACTTTATAGCAGTGACGCTTTATCGATGTTATAATTAAATCTTTAACGTTGAGCAATGCAAGCTTAATATGGTATGATAAGAAAAATAAATGCTTGGACGGGATTCGAACCCGGATCTCTGAGTCTGTACCTCAGCGTGATATCCATTACACTACCAGGCGAATCCAATTCAAACACTTATCTTTCTTATATATGTATTATACTCTCCATTATTACTAGATGTCGCGAGAACACTGTCTTCACTGCCATCTAGTAGCTGACTATATCAAGTAAGCAAATTAAAGAGAATATTTATTTTACTTTATAACAGTGACGCTTTATCGATGTTATAATTAAATCTTTAACATTGAGCAATGCAAGCTTAATATGGTATGATAAGAAAAATAAATGCCTGGAAGGGATTCGAATCCGGATCTCTGAGTCTGTACCTCAGCGTGATATCCATTACACTACCAGGCGAATCCAATTCAAACACTTATCTTTCTTATATATGTATTATACTCTCCATTATTACTAGATGTCGCGAGAACACTGTCTTCACTGCCATCTAGTAGCTGACTATATCAAGTAAGCAAATTAAAGAGAATCTTTATTTTACTTTATAGCAGTGACGCTTTATCGATGTTATAATTAAATCTTTAACATTGAGCAATGCAAGCTTAATATGGTATGATAAGAAAAATAAATGCCTGGACGGGATTCGAACCCGGATCTCTGAGTCTGTAACCTCAGCGTGATATCCATTACACTACCAGGCGAATCCAATTCAAACACTTATCTTTCTTATATATGTATTATACTCTCCATTATTACTAGATGTCGCGAGAACACTGTCTTCACTGCCATCTAGTAGCTGACTATATCATTGAGCATTGCTCAATGTTAAAGATTTAATTATAACATCGATAAAGCGTCACTGCTATAAAGTAAAATAAATATTCTCTTTAATTTGCTTACTTGATATAGTCAGTTACTAGATGGCAGTGAAGACAGTGTTCTCGCGACATCTAGTAATAATGGAGAGTATAATACATATATAAGGAAGATAAGTGTTTGAATTGGATTCGTCTGGTAGTGTAATGGATATCACGCTGAGGTACAGACTCAGAGATCCGGGTTCGAATCCCGTCCAGGCATTTATTTTTCTTATCATACCATATTAAGCTTGCGTTGCTCAATGTTAAAGATTTAATTATAACATCGATAAAGCGTCACTGCTATAAAGTAAAATAAATATTCTCTTTAACCCATTCGCCTCAAAAGACGAGGCAGACTCGCCAGCAGTTAAATGACCTTCAACTCAGAAGACGAGGTGCACTCGCATAACTCTGTTCTTATATATTTTGCAGTATTTTTACACTCAAAGAACAGACAAAAACATAACACAGAAATAAGACAACAACTAAAAGTAGAGGAACTAAACATAACAATAGTGAAATACAGAACAAACTGGATATAACACTTGGCAAGGATGACTGAGAATAGAATACCAAAAGCAGCATACAGCTATTCACCACGGGGAAGAAGAAGTTTGGGAAGACCAAAGAAAAGATGGAATGAGCAGCAATTTGGAGCCGGAACAGGCTAGTAAATAAACCTAAACCGCGAAGAAGAAGAAGAAGTATATTTTTACATCCCTTGGTAGGGTAATCTTTTGTTAACATTTATTAATAGTAGATAAATGTGTTTTGGCCTTCACCCTTATTGTGATATCAAGTACCGTTATATTTTGTTTGTTTGAATGTCTATAAAGACAATATAATTTACAGTGACTTAAATCCGGTTTCTGGGGAAATGCACTGAGCATTTAAACCTGAAGCGAATGGGTTAATTTGCTTACTTGATATAGTCAGCTACTAGATGGCAGTGAAGACAGTGTTCTCGCGACATCTAGTAATAATGGAGAGTATAATACATATATAAGAAAGATAAGTGTTTGAATTAGATTCGCCTGGTAGTGTAATGGATATCACGCTGAGGTACAGACTCAGAGATCCGGGTTCGAATCCCGTCCAGGCATTTATTTTTCTTATCATACCATATTAAGCTTGCATTGCTTAATGTTAAAGATTTAATTATAACATCGATAAAGCGTCACTGCTATAAAGTAAATAAATATTCTCTTTAATTTGCTTACTTGATATAGTCAGTTACTAGATGGCAGTGAAGACAGTGTTCTCGCGACATCTAGTACTAATGGAGAGTATATACATATATAAGAAAGATAAGTGTTTGAATTGGATTCGCCTGGTAGTGTAATGGATATCACGCTGAGGTACAGACTCAGAGATCCGGGTTCGAATCCCGTCCAGGCATTTATTTTTCTTATCATACCATATTAAGCTTGCATTGCTCAATGTTAAAGATTTAATTATAACACACACACACACACACATATATATATATATATATATATATATATATATATATATATCTTACGTGTGTTTGTGAAATTGTGATACATCAATGATTTCAAAATGAAAAGAGTCTTTATGCAAACAATGGTCCAACGTAAAAGAAGTAAGTATCTCATATGTTGGCATTTGAGAATTGATGGCATTTAAATGTAAGTTTTTTATAAGAATGTTACTTGTATATTTATTCCACACTATACCATCAAAAAAAATGTTGAACATTATTTTTTGCGCGATGGTGTTTTTAAAATAATAAATAATAGTAAAATAATAACATCTTTATTGGAAATATTTGCTTTCATTATATAAAATTGACTAACGTTAACAGTGTGGGCAATGTTTATTAGTTGAAACAACAGGAGGCCTTGAGATCAATTATTGATAACATGGCCGCAAGTACGTATTTATTGTTTTATATTGTTTCAAATAAAGTTTAGTTAATTTAAGATGCAGTGATTTGTTTCGTATAATGTATATTAACACTACATTTTGGATATTTTACTTCCCGCACATGGGTGTAAATGTAATATTACAGTATAGATATTTAGATTGGCAGCCCCGAAATGTAGGAATTTGAACTTTCAATAATGGTCGCCATTGCTGGTAAGTACGACAAAACGCACTATCGCGCAAAAGATAAAATTAAACATAACAAAGGAATTCGGTTAATGTGGAACCTCCATGAGAACCTGCGTCCACTTTACACGATAACGTACATTTTATCAATGAGGATGTTATCTGGGAAATTTTCGTATAAGACTTGAAAGCATAATAATAGTCTCTTCGATTCGTTGCTGGCAAATGGAAGGCAAGACCAGTGATTGGGCTGCCAACTTATAGACTCTGGTCAGACTTTTCTGGAGAAGAAAAGAAAACAAAGAAAATAAAGGAAAGAAGAAATGGAAGAAAGGAAAGACTCCCTAGCCCTCGGATGCCCTAATAGCGTCGGAGCCTACAAAAAAAAGAGTTAACCAAGAGAGGTTTGATAGTAAAGTTAAGAGAGTCTGGTATAAGTATAATAAAAGTTTGGGAATTATTAATCAAGTTATGAAACCATCCCCTGTACAAAAAACACGAGATATAAAACTCTTTGGCTAGACCAGTGTTGACCTATGTCAGTGAAGCATGGACACTAAAAAGACAACATGAAAGCAGAATTAACGGCTTGTGAAATGAGATTCATGCGCAGAACAGCGGGTTACACCAGATGGGATCGGAAAAAGAACACCGATATCTTAAAAAGGATTGAAGACTACACCAATTTTGGAATATATTAAACAGTACTAACGAAATTGGAAACACTATCTTGAAAGAATGAGTTTAAATCGGATCCCCAAAGTTATTTATAATTATATAACAAGAGGACGAAGATCTCTGGGCCGTCCTATGAAACGCTGGAGGAAAAATTGTCTATAGGATTGTAACAGGCCTTGGCCTAATACTTGGAAGGAAGAAGAAGAAGAAGAAGAAGACGACGAAGAAGAAGGATGTTACCTTTAAAACCATTCACTTTATTAATTTTATTTACTATCCTTCTAATTTTAATAAACCCAAAGACCGTCGCTTTCTGTAGTTGAATGACGTGTGAATGTTATAATCAACAATTTTTCAAAACATTAAATAAATATCAACGGTTTTAATTGTGATCAATCATAAATGTTTTCAGAATAATCTGTGCCTGTCTGTTTAAATTAATAGAGTTAAATGCCTTATTTTTATAAATCAGTTTATAATATAATAAATTAATTATATTTGTTAAAAAGAGATAGATGGATGAAGAACGAGAGGATGTTCCGAGTTAAATGACATATTTTTATAAATACGTTTATAATGTAACAAATTAATTTTATTTGTTGAAAACGAGATAGATGGATAAAGAATGACAGGATGTTCTGAGTTAAATGACTTATTTTTATAAATCAGTTTATAATATAATAAATTAATTATATTTGTTGAAAACGAGATAGATGGATGAAGAACGAGAGGGTGTTCCGAGTTAAATGACATATTTTTATAAATACGTTTATAATGTAATACATTAAATATACTTGTTTAAAACGGGAAGGATGGATAAAGAATGACAGGATGATCTGGGTTAAATGACTTATTTTTATAAATAAGTTTATAATGTAATAAATTAATTATATTTGTTGAACGGAATGGATGGATAAACAATGACAGGATGATCTGAGTTAAATTACTTATTTTTATAAATCAGTTTATAATGTAATAAATTAATTATATTTGTTGAACGGAATGGATGGATAAAGAATGACAAGATGATCTGAGTTAAATTACTTATTTTTATAAATCAGTTTATAATGTAATAAATTAATTATATTTGTTGAAAACGAGATGGATGGATAAAGAATGACAGGATGTTCTGAGTTAAAAGACTTATTTTTATAAATCAGTTTATAATGTAATAAATTAATTATATTTGTTCAAAACGAGATGGATGGATAAAGAACGACAGGATGATCTGAGTTAAATGACTTATTTATATAAATCAGTTTATAATGTAATAAATTAATTATATTTGTCCAAAACGAGATGGATGGATAAAGAACGACAGGATGATCAGAGTTAAATGACTTATTTTTATAAATAAGTTTATAATGTAATAACTTAATTATATTTGTTCAAAACGAGATGGATGGATAAAGAATGACAGCATGTTCTGAGTTAAATTACTTATTTTTATAAATCAGTTTATAATGTAATAAATTAATTATATTTGTTGAAAACGAGATGGATGGATAAAGAATGACAGGATGTTCTGAGTTAAATGACTTATTTTTACAAATCAGTTTATAATGTAATAAATTAATTATATTTGTTCAAAACGAGATGGATGGATAAAGAACGAAAGGATGATCTGAGTTAAATGACTTATTTTTGTAAATCAGTTTATAATTTAATTAATTAATTATATTTGTTGAAAACGAGATGGATGGATAAAGAATGACAGGATGTTCTGAGTTAAATGACTTATTTTTATAAATCAGTTTATAATGTAATAAATTAATTATATTTGTTCAAAACGAGATGGGTGGATAAAGAATGACAGGATGATCTGAGTTAAATGACTTATTTTTATAAATCAGTTTATAATTTAATTAATTAATTATATATGTTGAAAACGAGATGGATGGATAAAGAATGGCAGGATGTTCTGAGTTAAATGACTTATTTTTTATAAATCAGTTTATAATGTAATAAATAAATTATATTTGTTGAAAACGAGATGGATGGATAAAGAACGACAGGATGATCTGAGTTAAATGACTTATTTTTATAAATCAGTTTATAATTTAATTAATTAATTATATTTGTTCAAAACGAGATGGATGGATAAAGAATGACAGGATGATCTGAGTTAAATGACTTATTTTTATAAATCAGTTTATAATTTAATTAATTAATTATATATGTTGAAAACGAGATGGATGGATAAAGAATGACAGGATGTTCTGAGTTAAATGACTTATTTTTATAAATCAGTTTATAATGTAATAAATAAATTATATTTGTTCAAAACGAGATGGATGGATAAAGAACGACAGGATGATCTGAGTTAAATGACTTATTTTTATAAATCAGTTTATAATTTAATTAATTAATTATATTTGTTGAAAACGAGATGGATGGATAAAGAATGACAGGATGTTCTGAGTTAAATGACTTATTTTTATAAATCAGTTCAAATGTAATAAATTAATTATATTTGTTCAAAACGAGATGGATGGATAAAGAATGACAGGATGATCTGAGTTAAATTACTTATTTTTATAAATCAGTTTATAATGTAATAAATTAATTATATTTGTTGAAAACGAGATGGATGGATAAAGAATGACAGGATGTTCTGAGTTAAATGACTTATTTTTATAAATCAGTTTATAATGTAATAAATTAATTATATTTGTTCAAAACGAGATGGATGGATAAAGAACGACAGGATGATCTGATTTAAATGACTTATTTTTATAAATAAGTTTATAATGTAATAAATTAATTATATTTGTTGAACGGAATGGATGGATAAAGAATGACAGGATGATCTGAGTTAAATTACTTATTTTTATAAATCAGTTTATAATGTAATAAATTAATTATATTCGTTGAAAACGAGATGGATGGATAAAGAATGACAGGATGTTCTAAGTTAAATGACTTATTTTTATAAATAAGTTTATAATGTAATAAATTAATTATATTTGTTCAAAACTAGATGGATGGATAAAGAACGACAGGATGATCTGAGTTAAATGACTTATTTTTATAAATAAGTTTATAATGTAATAAATTAATTATATTTTTTCAAAACGAGATGGATGGATAATGAATGACAGGATGTTCTGAGTTAAATTACTTATTTTTATAATTCAGTTTGTAATGTAATATCATCATCATCATCATATTACATTCACGAATTTAGGCCATTTGTTGACCTGTTTCGGCCTCAAGAGAAACACCATCCAGAAGTCTTTTTTGTTGAAAACGAGATGGATGGATAAAGAATGACAGGATGTTCTGAGTTAAATGACTTATTTTTTTAAATCAGTTTATAATGTAATAAATTAATTATATTTGTTCAAAACGAGATGGATGGATAAAGAATGACAGGATGATCTGAGTTAAATTACTTATTTTTATAAATCAGTTTATAATGTAATAAATTAATTATATTTGTTCAAAACGAGATGGATGGATAAAGAATGACAGGATGTTCTGAGTTAAATGACTTATTTTTAAAAATCAGTTTATAATGTAATAAATTAATTATATTTGTTCAAAACGAGATGGATGGATAAAGAACGAGAGGATGATCTGAGTTAACTGACTTATTTTTATAAATAAGTTTATAATGTAATAAATTAATTATATTTGTTGGAAACGAGATGGATGGATAAAGAATGACAGGATGTTCTGAGTTAAATTACTTATTTTTATAAATCAGTTTATAATGTAATAAATTAATTATATTTGTTGAAAACGAGATGGATGGATAAAGAATGACAGGATGTTCTGAGTTAAATGACTTATTTTTATAAATCAGTTTATAATGTAATAAATTAATTATATTTGTTCAAAACGAGATGGATGGATAAAGAACGACAGGATGATCTGAGTTAAATTACTTATTTTTATAAATCAGTTTATAATGTAATAAATTAATTATATTTGTTGAAAACGAGGTGGATGGATAAAGAATGACAGGATGTTCTGAGTTAAATGACTTATTTTTATAAATCAGTTTATAATGTAATAAATTAATTATATTTGTTCAAAACGAGATGGAAGGATAAATAACGACAGGATGATCTGAGTTAAATTACTTATTTTTATAAATCAGTTTATAATGTAATAAATTAATTATATTTGTTCAAAACGAGATGGATGGATAAAGAATGACAGGATGTTCTGAGTTAAAAGACTTATTTTTATAAATCAGTTTATAATGTAATAAATTAATTATATTTGTTCAAAACGAGATGGATGGATAAAGAATGACAGGATGATCTGAGTTAAATTACTTATTTTTATAAATCAGTTTATAATGTAATAAATTAATTATATTTGTTGAAAACGAGATGGATGGATAAAGAACGACAGGATGATCTGAGTTAAATGACTTATTTTTATAAATCAGTTTATAATGTAATAAATTAATTATATTTGTTGAAAACGAGATCGATGGATAAAGAATGACAGGATGTTCTGAGTTAAATTACTTATTTTTATAAATCAGTTTATAATGTAATAAATTAATTATATTTGTTCAAAACGAGATGGATGGATAAAGAATGACAGGATGATCTGAGTTAAATTACTTATTTTTATAAATCAGTTTATAATGTAATAAATTAATTATATTTGTTGAAAACGAGATGGATGGATAAAGAATGACAGGATGTTCTGAGTTAAATGACTTATTTTTATAAATCAGTTTATAATGTAATAAATTAATTAAAAATTTAAAAAGAATTAATATTGGTTATTCAATAGTAGATTATAATAATATTAATAATAATAATAATAATAATAATAATAATAATAATAAAAATAATAATGATTTATTTTAGCTGGCAGAGTTAAGGCCATAAGACCTTCTCTTCCACTCAACCAGCGAATAGTAAAATTATACAAAAATTACATACTTATTACAATTTTAAGATATTAAAATACAGACTAAACAAAATACAAAGATGATGTGATCTAATACTAGGTAATACTAACAAAAACCTAGAATATAATAAAATTAAAATGATATAAAATAAAGTAAGTAGCTTCCTACATGATTATTAATGGAATGCTCTATATAGTTGTCAGGCAGTTCATGTTTTCATTGTGTCGAACTTAAGATATCAGTTAATTTGGATTTAAATAATGATAGCGATTGACAGTCCCTGACATGACTGGGAAGTGAGTTCCATGCTCTAGTCATAGATATTGTGTAAGATTCAGAGTACAGACAGGTCCTGTGTTGTGGAATTAAAAGTAAAGAAGAGTCTTGTGATCTTGTTCCTAAATTGTGATGAGCCGATAAATGTTGAAAACGTGTTGTTAAATAAGTTGGTAAATGTGTGTGCAGAATTTCGAATAGTAAGGTATGTGAATGTAAAGTTCTTCTGTCATTTAGGCGTAGCCATGATAAGACCTGAAATGAAGGAGACACGTGGTCATAACGACGGAGATTGAAGATAAATCGAATGCACGCATTATGAGCACGCTGTAGTCTGTCAGATAGATCAGTTGTCAGATCAGTCAGTAATATGTCGCAGTAGTCGAAGTATGGCATTATAAGAGTCTGTACAAGTATTTGTTTTAATTTTGTAGGAAGGAAGTTTTTAAAACTATTTAGGGAGTGAAGAATTGAGAACCCAGATTTTTTACTACTGAGCTGTAGTGGATATTTTTGTCATTTAGGAGAATCGTAGCGATATTTTCGTAATTTATAATGCTTTGGATTCGCCGATGTCCTATAATTATGCACTGTGTCTTGTCAGTATTTAGATTAAGTCCATGTTTCTTCGACCATTGGGAAATTGAGTCTAGGTCACTATTTAATTTGTCTAGTGTGTCATGTACATCGTCAGGATGGGAGTGAATGTAAATTTGCAAATCGTCAGCGTATAGGTGATGTCGACAATAGGTAAGTCTAGTGGACATATCGTTAATATAGATAGAGAACAGAAGTGGTCCTAACACCGAACCTTGTTGGACGCCACCCTTCAGTGATAGCCAGGATGAGGAAAGTTCTGCATTGGATACACATTGCTGGCGACCATGAAGATAGGATCCAAGCCAGTTAACAGCATTGTCCGAAAGATTCAGAGTGCGTAATTTTGCTATTAATATGTCAGTGTCAACAGTGTCGAAAGCTTTGCTGAAGTCCAAGAGTGTAAATATTGTCATGTGGCCACTGTCCATTGCTTCATGCGCATCTTCGGTAACTTTAAGAATATATATATATATATATATATATATACGGTATAAGCAATTAAATTGATATTGACACATACGACGAATGCTAGAAGATAGATTACCCAGGAAAACATTGGAATGGTGTCCACCTGGAAGAAGGAGGAGAGGAAGACCTCGAAACTCGTGGATGCAGGAAACAAGAACTGGAATGAGAGCAAGAGGACTGGAGGACATGGATTGGAAGGAGAGAGACGAGTGGAGAAGAAAACTAATACTTTATACACAGAAAGATGTGTAAACATTAAAATTCTGTATATAAATAAAATATATGTTGAAAACGAGATGGATGGATAAAGAATGACAGGATGTTCTGATTTAAATGACTTATTTTTATAAATCAGTTTATAATGTAATAAATTAATTATATTTGTTGAAAACGAGATGGATGGATAAAGAATGACAGGATGATCTGAGTTAAATTACTTATTTTTATAAATCAGTTTATAATTTAATTAATTAATTAATTATTCATACATAATCATTTTTTCTACAATTTTATAATTTTATTGTAGCTGTAATTTAGACCACAAATAATGAATAAGTATTTACATTAAATATATTCACAAAGTCCCTTGAAGGGGATGCTGGCACAGGAAGTTAACACAAGTTAGTACTGCTCTCTCCAGCCATTTGTGCTGTAGTTTATTTTTTTCTTAGACATTCCCCGAGTTCGCAATGCGGTATAAAAACTATATGCTATATCAAAATAGTAAATTTCAGATATTTATCAAAATATTCGCTGCCATTTAAAGGTATTTAAATGTTTTTCGTTATATCACATATAGGAACTTTCAGGGTCGATCTCATGATTACACCAAGAACCCTTATTCTCTAATCATATTATGTTTCGTAATTTAATTTTTATATTTTATGGATTATTAAATGATTTTTGATGGTATAATGGGGAATAAATATGCAAGTAACATTCTTATTAAAAATTAAAAAGAAACATTTAAATGCGATCAATTCTCCATTGCCGACATACGAGACACTTACCTCTTTTACATTCGACCATTTTTTGCATAATGACGGTTTTCATTTTGAAATCATGGATGCATAAAAATTTCACAAATATATATATATATATATATATATATATATATATATAGAGGTAAAAAAAAGGGATTATTGCTACAAAGTAAAATATATTCTTATTAAAATGTTGTTATAGAAGCCATAATATGGCACTGCGAGCGCATCCCGTTGCCTCTTATGATAGATAATTGTATATATAAAAAAGGAAAATTAATGTTTAAACTGGGATGCCGGGATAGCGAAACCGGTATCGTCCTAACGTGTAGAGTTAGAGGACCTGGGTTCAAATTCCGGTTCAGGCGTTAATTTTTCTTTTCATGTCATATTCGGCTTTCTTCTAAATGTCAAAATGTAATTATCACATCAACATTTTTCCTCGATTCTGTAAAAACCACTTCCCAACCTCGCATCGTAATATACTATTATTATACAGCCACCAAGTCACAAAATGTCAAACCAAACCCAGTTTATTAAAACAGCATCTACATAATATATTTAGGAGCTTTTATCAATATTTTAAATATTCAATAGCAGAAATTAAGAATTGATTCTTAGCTTGAAAAACTTTTAAAGTAGTAATTTTCATAAGTATCACATATAAACCCTTCTTCGCACCAAGGATAAAAGAAACTGTTCTTTAACCCGTTAAAGTTGACGAGAGGAAGAAGTTAAAATATTTTCTGTTCAAGGGCAGCACCAATTAATGAAGATATTAACAGGGTCCACTCTCAAACATAAGGGTCCACATTTCCCGAACTTCCCTATACATCCTACCTCTCAGGACTGAATCCATATACAATTATTTAAATTCCAGGTTCGTTCTAATTATCCATATATTATGTTTCTGTGCCGGTCCATATATCCTTCTTAATATTTATTTCTTTGAAGTATTCAATATAAGTTTACCCGATTCTAACAATGTCTATGTTTCACTTCTGAACATCGCTATTAGGCTTCAGTATTGTTTTAAATGTTTCAATTTTAGCCACTCTGCTCATTGCTCTTGATTATTTTTGAGTAGAAACATCTGTTATCCGCAATCCCTATTCCAACCACCTCACTTAATTTGAGAATGCAAATATTTACAACTATCAACATTTTAATATTTCTGGCAATGTAAGATTATATCGTAAATTGGATTTATTTATGTTCTTGATATTATCATTAGCTAATGTAAAAATACAGAATAATTTAACAGAGGAATTCACAGTGAATAGAGGCCTTTAGCAGGGATGCAGTTGTCACCAATTCTTTTTAACATTTATTTAGACCAGGCTCTTAACTTGTGGTATAAAAAATGTTCTGAGATGGATATTCCTATAGGAGGAAAAGTATTGCATTCATTGTTGTTTACAGATGATCAAATAATTTTTGCAGGGGATGAAGATAATATGAAATATATGATAAATAAACTAATGGAAGAATATAAAAAATGGGGACTGAATATAAATTTACAGAAAACAGAATATATGTGTTTGGAAAATGATGTGGATGACCTCATACTTGAAACAGGGAAAATAAAAAAAAAATGTGAATTTTTTTAAATATCTTGGGTCAATAATTACAAGTTTAGGTACCTGTGAGAGAGATGTACAGACTAAAATTGCAATGGCAAAAAATGCAACTAAGACATTACATGGAATAATTTCGAACAAAAATATTACAAAGGAAACTAAAATGAAAATTTATAAGAGCATAATACAGAATATTTTGTCATATGGAAGTGAAACTTGGTCTTTGACGGAATTACAAAAGAATAAAATTAGAACAGTTGAATTTGATTATTTTAGAAGAAGCCTCCAAAAACAAGACAGGATAAAATAAGAAATTAATTCCTTTGGAGAGAAATGAATGTCACCACATCTGTTGTTAAGAGGATTGAAAATCAAACGCTTAAATGGTATGGCCATGTACAAAGAATGGAAAATGAAAGATGGCCAAAAAATATATACCAATGGTCACCCCTTGGAAGAAATAAACGTGGCAGACCAAGATGGAAATGGAAAACCTACGTCAGAACCATAATGGATGATAGGAATTTGGAAGAGGGAGAATGGAATGATAGAGATAAATGGAAACTGAAGACAGCAAACCTATAAGTGGGGGAAAACCGAAGAATAAGAAGAAGACATCATTACATTATTTTATTTTTCTTTATTATTTATCATGTCTTTCATAACCACCGCTTTAATTGTGTTAACGATTCATCCACTACTCTCATAGAACAGCCAAGAATAACAAGACATTAAACATGTAAACTTATGAATTACTCCATCAAGGTATGTATAATTATTTATTATCCGAAACGCACTTAAATAGAACAGATGATGAGGCATTGTTTTGTCAAAGTCCTGTTTAAACACTCATATAAATTCCATTATATTTTTACTTCACTGTTGAAACCGTGGAACATCATTTTAAATAAATTGATCAGTTTATTTGGAATTCGAATTAAACAAAATTGTTGTTAATATTTTGTGTTTACAGAGTCATAAAGTTGTCTATAATCTTTAAACAGAAAATATCAATCGATTCTATATTCATAACAGTTCTCAGTTAACTGTCTTAAACTTTGAAGATCGTCTATAACTGATCTGCCTCTCCTAAAACAACATTATAGTTACGTTTTGAAATACAGGATGTCCACAAAGTCCTGCTACCAAAACAATGTAACTTAGCTCGTAAACTATTTGAGATAGAGACATGCGGTTTTTTGCAACTTATTCTACATCTCTCAAAGTTTTGTTTACATTTGTGCAGTTTTGTGATTTAAACAACAATGACACCACAGGAAAAAGCCCAATGTGTATGGCGGTATGCTGAGTCTGGTAAACCACCAGTACCTTCATATCCGAATGTTATGGCGGTTAACATGTCTAGACACAAAAAGAGTCGCTTCATCTGAGAATATCATCCTCTGCAGGTCTCATTGTCTTCGTCAATTGCATTCAGCATGGAATCATCAAATTCAACATGCCGAGAGTAGTCAGTTGGCAACAACACTTGCGTAATTTGCACTTTATATACCTGAAGATGTAGCCGCTTATGGACGACTTTATGAACAGTTGATTTTGATAAATGCAGTTCCCGTGAAGCACGAAGAACAGATTCTTGAGGTCTGAGTTGAAATGCAAGTTGCCCACTGTCGATAGTTTCTTGGCTAACTCCTGATCGTCTACTCCGTGGCAAGTCCATTACACTGCCAGTCGCTAGAAATTTCACGGCCCATCTAATTATGGATGATTAGGATGGAGGATCTCTTTGATATTGCCGGCGGAAATTTCGCTGAACAGTTACTGGTGATTTACTAGACTCAGCATACGTCCATACACATTGGGCCTTTTCCTGTGGTGTCGTTATTGTCGTTTAAATCACAACCTGTAACAAATGTGAACAAACCTTTGAGAGATATAGAATACGTTTCAAAAAACCGCATGTCTCTATCTTAAATATTTTATGAGCTAAGTTACACTGTTTTGGTAGCAGGTCTTTGTGGACACTCTGTACATTTGACATATGGGACATCTTCTTATATATGGCGTTAAGATTGTATTGCCCATGTTTATAAGATAAATACTTCAGTACTTATTGAATTGTAGCATTTCATCATCTTATACATTGAAATAATAATATTGCTGTTTGACATTCTGCTGGGATTTTTTTCCATAGACCAGATTATCTCTATTAATTCATGGATATGCTCTCAGAACTTCAAATTTAGTGTTTCATAATAATACGTCTTATCCTATTCATTAGCTTCATTGTTTCTTAAACTGTTAATAACCTCAAATATTTATTCTTTATTATGTGTGGGAACGTAATTAATAATTCAAATTCTTCTTAATTTGTTCAATAGGCCTACATACTTGTGTGTCTCACTTTTCGCTATTTTTGTTGAGAAACTCCTCAAAATATCCCTTCCATCTGCTAACAACTTTGATATAATTACCTATTATGTTATTATTTTTATCTTTACACACTGTACTCCTTAGCTGAATTCCTGCTTTAAAATCATTTTTTAATAAAATTCTTTTTGTTTTATGTTTATTGCTTCAACGACATGTTCCAGTAGGCTATATTTAAATCATATGCACTTTTTTCATTTAATGCATTCCTCGGCTTCTTTCATTTTTTATAATCTTCGACATTCGACTTTGTTTCTTTTTCTAACATTTTAATGTTTACTTATCATCGTGACACTTATTTGTGTCCTTTTTCAGGCCCATAACTAATTATTCCTTCTGCAAACGTTATTTTTCTTCACATTCTCTTAAAATATTATCTACTATCAGCAGACTATCTAGTCGTTCTTTATAAATTGATGCAACTCCCTCATCTGGAAATTTTCCAACATTATTTCTCCTCCAAGTAAATTTCTTTGTTTTACTATTTTCTGTAAGCATTTAGCACGACTAGAAAATTATCTGTGTCGCAATTTGCGTCTCTATAACACCTTACACCTTAAAAGGGTATTTACTTCGATTTTAAATGCCCTTCTTGAAGTTCTAGAAACTATTAAACCGATTTCGCCTCGGCTCTAACGACGAGTTATTCTCGGCCCAAGTTAATAGGAATAATTATTGGAAATATTACTGAAGGATTGGATAAGATGATTATTTCTCGGATAAACCTCGTAGGTTTTTGTGTTGGATAACTCACTTGGTTTTCCGCGTCGGCTCTCTTCAAATATTACTTAATTGTAGAAATAAAATTTATATTGAATTAAATTATAATATGTATTACTTTCGTAAGGCATTCCTGTTTCTTCCAAACACGATGTTTGATTTGGAAGGTTTATTTCAAATTTCCGCTGTAACTTGTTTTCTTATACATAAATTATGAATAATTTATATTTAAAATATTTTTCTATCTTTTAATTATTATTAGTTCAAGTTGTTTAAATGATTCTACCCTATACTGGGGATTCCAGCTCCCAGTTTGCCTGAGCAGCACAGTTGATTACTACGTCAGCGTGTAAAACTGGAGATCTAAGGTTCAACTCTCGATTCAGTCAGAAAATTTGTTCTTTAATTGTATTAACAATTAAAAAATCGAGAAATCGCCCTTTTTCTTTACATGTTTAGCATTATCCAGGGAACACGACGAGGATATGCATATATAATAATAATAATAATAGTAACAATAATAATAACAATAATAATAATAATAATAATAATAATAATTACTTATTTTCCTTGATGGAATTAAGATTCTTGGCTCTTTTATTTCCACTTAACTAGGATTAAAATATTAACAATTATGAAATGTAAGAGTTAAATTAGTTACATATAATATGTGTAAATAATACACAGCTGATAAGGAAGGTACAAGTAATGATACTACTACTACTGCTACTTTTTAAGCTTCTGAATTCCTACACTTCTATCTGGCTATCAGATTTGAGAAGTTATCTTCTTACGACAATATTCACACTAGGTCACAAGATAACAGTCTGCTAACAATCCCTCTCCATAGCACTTCCTCTTATTCTACTTATTTCACAATGAACCCTGTACGTTCCTGGAATTCCCTCCCTCAAGATATTAGGGGTTGCCGCACATTTGGCACTTTTAAGTCAGGCTTCCATAATTATTTGTTGTTAAATAATTATTTTTCTATTAAACTAAATTTAATTCTATGTCATTAATAGTGTTTCCTCATTTTTCTATCTTATTATATTTCATTCGTTAAATCTAGATTAAATTAAAATATATTGTAAATTATAATTACATTGTATAAATACCATGTAATAATTTTCTATTGTAATTTAGACGTAAGAATAATTTTTGTATTATTTTCTATCCTGGTTGAATGGTAGACAAAGCCTTACTTTATTTCAAGAGCTATTATTATTGTTATTATTATTATTATTATTATTAATTTTATTATTATTATTATTATTATTATTATTATTATTTTCTCTTTACCTTAGTTTAATCTCTCCTTTTATAGGTACTTATATGTTCCCCTCGCCATCCGGACCTTACAGTGGCACGACCTATCGGGAGAGAATTTGAAACTCTGGATTACAAACTTACTTTTCTGATCATACAAGGGCATGGACGACCTCTCCGCTTGATTGTCAATTCCAAGGTCATCTCCAAGAGACATCACGAACTTTCGAGACAATATACATCATTCACTCACATATTTATACTAAACAAGGCGAATATGATATGGATGATTAAAAAAGCCAGATATTCAAGGGACTTTTGGGCTTTACTGTTTTCTGACATTTGTCTTATAGGTGAAGAAACAACTTCAATTAGGAAACTCTCATATTAAATCAACTTGGTTATAAATGTCCCCTCATCCTGCTCTTGCGGTCTAAAAACATTCAGGTTTGACCTAGAGATTAGGATGCTCGGTGGTTCGAGTATCCATGTTTTTTATTGTTTTATTATTTTTTACGCAATGATTTGGGCATTATAACAAAGTAGAGGTTCTAGTTAGAACAAATCAAATACAATAGTTGAGGAAAACCATATGCTAAGTAACTCCTATTACTGACTAATCTGACAACTGATCTATCTGACAACTACAGCGTGCTCATAATGCGTGCATTCGGTTTGTATTCAATCTCCGTCGTTATGACCACGTGTCTCCTTCATTTCAGGCCTTATCATGGCTACGCCTAAATGACCGAAGAACTTTACATTCATATGCTTTACTATTCCAAATCCTGCACACATATTTACCAAGTTATTTATCAACGTGTTTAAAAAATTTATCAGCTTATCACAATTTAGGAACAAGATCACAAGACTCTTATTTACTTTTGTTACCACAGCACAGGACATGTCTGTACTCTGAATCTTACACAATATCTATGACTAGAGCATGGAACTCACTTCCCAGTCATATCAGTGACTGTCAATCACTATCATTGTTCATCATCATCAATAACAAGGATTAAGTCCAATGGCCTGTTCCAATCTCATTATAGGTCGAATTGGTCCTTCCATCTCTTCAATGGTCTTCCCAACAATCTTCTCCTTTTGGTTTATAATTATACATTCTTCTTGGTATGCGCTGTTCATTCATTCGTAATACGTGCTGAAGGTAATCATTTTGATAGTATTTTATTCTTTCACAGAGATTAAATATATTAAGTTCTGTTCTTATATCTTAGTTTTTCTTTTTATCGGTCCTTCGATATCCTGCTATTGCTCTCAACATCTTCAATTCAGCAGCCTCTATTTGTTTACTATCTGCCTTTGTTAATGTCCAGGTTTCACATCTATAGATAAGAGATGGAATTGCCAATACTTTGTAAAATTTTAAAATAGTTTCTTTTCTAGTTTTATTCAATAAAGTGCGTTTAATTGTGTCACATGGATAATTGAATCGTTGTATTTTAGTGTGTTTATCTAAATTTCTGTCATTACCTAAATGACATCCCTAATAATAAAAATTCTGAACTTGGTCTATAATTACATTGTTTATCACTATTTTTGTTCTTATTGCACATTTTTCTTTCAGAGCTAATATTTTTTGTTTTAGATGTAGATATTCTTAAATTGTATTTTAGAGATATATTATTTAAGGTATAAAGGAATTGTTGTAAAGCATTTTCTGATGCTGTCATTATTACTTGACCGTCTGCAAAAAGCAGAGTTGTCAATACACTATTTATATCAATTTGTTCTTGCCATTCAATTATGACATGGTCCAAGTATAAAGTAAATACTACTGGTGACAACGGACACTCTTGTCTTACTCTCTGGCTTATTTCAAGTTTTTGTTTACTAATTTTATCTCCGCAGTCTATTTTAAAATTTGTTTCTATATATAAACTCTGAATGACTCTTATAAGGTGTTGAGGAATTCCTTTAATTTCTAATATGTTCCATAATTTATTTCTACTTACACTATCAAATGCTTTAGTATAATCAACAAAAGCTATATACGTGGGTAAATTAAATTTGCTTTCTATAAATTGGGCCATTGTAAAATCGCAATGTATAATTGACCTACCCTTTTTAAATCCATTTTGTTCCTCACGTAATATTGTTTCAGCTATTTGATTTATTCTATATGATAAAATTTTTGCATATATCTTATAAGCTGAATTTAATAAACTTATTCCTCTATAATTTGTACATTCTCTTCTGTTTCCTTTTTTAAATATCGGAACAGTTATTGCGTCCTTGCATTCATCCGGAACAGAACTCGTTTTCCAGCAAAGGTTTATAAATTCAAGAAACTTAACTATAAATATAATCGATGCACATTTGAATAATTCTATGTTTAAATTATCTTTTTAAAATTTTGTATTGTTAACATTAGCTCTTCAAACCTAATACTATCCACATTTGGGTCATTTTCTCTTAAGGTTCTTCTAAGTTTGCCCACAACGAAGTATAATGTTGTTACCATTGTGTAAGAGGAATAGGATTTAACCGTATTGTATCCTTTTCGTTTTTATTTAAATGTTTAATAACTTTATATGCTCTAGCTTGGTGTCCGTGTACATCATGTTCTAAATCCGACACATATCTGTTCCAATGCTCTCCCTTTAATCTTCTAATTTATCTTTTAACAATTGCTGATTTTCATTTATATTCAATATTATCGTCTGTAGATCTACTCTGTAGAAATTTAAGATGTGCTTGTTTTATGTCCTTTATTTTTTCCGCTATGTCTTCATTCCAAATATCTATTCCCCTTTTTGTATATTTCTTCCTTCTTTTCCCTCGAGTTTCTGATGCTACTTTATGTAAAATATTTTTTCTATATTTCCCACATTAAATTTATATTGTTTCCATATGTGTGATCATTTATTTCCTCTACATATTTATTCATTCTTATTTGAATACAAATTAATTGATATCATAAGTTCGACTCAATGAAAACATTAAATGCATAACAACTATATTCAGCATTCTGTAAATAATAATCTAGGGAGCTTTCGCTTACTTATTTTATTTTATTATATTCCATGTTTTGTTATTAGCTAGTAGGCCTAGGCCTATTAGATCACATCACTATTGTGTTTTGTTTAGTCTGTATTTTAATAATATCTTAAAATTGTAACAAGCATGTAATTTTTGTATAATTCTACTATTCGCTGGTTGAGTGGAAGATAATGCTTTATGACCTTAACTCTGCCAGCTAAAATGAAGCATTATTATTATTATTATTATTATTATTATTATTATTATTATTATCATCATCATCATCCGGTATCATGACAGCTGCCGCCGTCTTCCGGAAACCAAACGCCATTCCTCTCTATCCATCCATTTGATCTTCCCTCCATTCCTCTGATAATCATATGCTACTTGACCCCTCTATCCAAGTTTTATTCGGGTCCCCTCCTCTCTTCCTCCTTTCCATTGGGATCCATTTCCATAACAATTTTTTGGGCAATCTTTGCTCTGGCATTCGTTTGACATGACCATACCACTGGCAATCTTTTCCTCTTCTCTATGATGTCTATGATGTCCCGGCTCCCTCTTGTACACAACCATAAATTTCCCCTTATTTCTTTCTTTAATATCATAATAATAATAATTAATAATATAATCATAATAATATAATTATAAATAATAATAATAAATAATAATAATACTAATAATAATACAATAATAATAATAAAATAAAAATAAATAATAATACAATAATAAAAATATAATAATAATAAATATAATAAATAATACAAAAATAATAATATAAATATAATACTAAATCATAATAATAATAATAATAATAATACTAATCCATAATAAAATACTAATAATACATTATTATTATTATTTATAACTATATAATATAATATAATACTAATAATAATCATCATTATTACTTATTCTTATTCTACTATCATCATTCCACTCTACTCATCAACTATCCTACTCATTCTTCTTCTTCTTATTCCTCCTCAGCCTCCTCTCCTCTCCTCTCAACTCCTCCTCCTCCTCATCCTTCTTCTTCTTCTTCTTCTCCTCTCATCCTCTCCTCTCCTCCTCCTCCTCCTACTCCTTCTTCTTCTTCTTCTTCTCCTCTCCTACCTCTCCTCTCCTCCTCCTCCCTCCCTCCTCCTCCTCCTTCTTCTTCTTCTTCTTCTTCTTCTCCTCTCCTCCTCTCCGTCTCCTCCTCCTCTCTTCTTCTTCTCTTCTTCTTCTTCTTCTTCTTCTTCTACTCCTCCTCCTCTCCTCCTCCTCCTCCTTCTTCTTCTTCTTCTTCTTCTCCTCTCCTCCTCTCCTCTCTCCTCCTCCTCCTCCTCCTCCTCCTCCTCCTACCTACTCCTTATTATTATTATTATTATTATTATTATTATTATTATTATTATTATTACTGGCTGGATTATTTTTCCTAACCTGTGTTTTGACATAAAATGGATATGATATGATGCCAGTAATCAGTTTGATAGGGTATGAACTTTTACATCTCTTCGTAGAGTTATTATTTTTACGTGGAAAAATATTTTTGATTTGTCCAATGCCATCAGGTTGTCTTTTATGATATTTCTGGCTTTTTCCTGAGTAATCCATTTCTTAGGTTGGGACACCTGGAAGACGGAGTTATCCTGATGAAATTATGGGTGATACATGAAAATAACGCGCCAGGAGAGTCCTTAACATGAACTTAACCTACATTCCAGACCATGGGCAACCACAGGAAAAATTCCTATGGTCTGACCGGGGATCGAACCTAGGACCTGATGAACTTTAGTCAGACACGCCGACCACTAGTCTATGCGGCTGTTGGAAAAATAAGTAAAAGCTAGGATTTACACGAATAAAAAAATAATAGAACATAAAAATACGAATATAAGAAAACAATGACGTGTCTTCCAAATCGATTATATAACAATATTTTTAAACATTTATTCAATCAGCGTCTGTTTGGATTTGCAAATTTTTAGAAATCAGTAATTTATAAAAAGCTATTCAGTTTCTCATCTAGCAGTAAGCAGGACGCACTCTAAAAACAGTGGGTACATCGCAATACACAGCCTGAGGTCGAGACATCAAGGCAGTAAATCTTCATTTATCAAGTGCTGGACTGGGCTTGCAGTCATACCGCAGAAGTGTGCCAAAAACTATCCTCAGATAGATATTGCGGCATACATTTATTCCGCATGAACAAGCTTTAAATCTAAACAGTTATCAATCAAATCACCAAACTATATATCATCCGATTTTACATTAACAATAAAGAAATCTGCCATCTGATTACCATACTAATGCACGGAGTGTTTGGAAATTATTTCAAGACTCTTTCTGATGTGAAGAGGGGGTTACATTAGCCTACATTACAATATATTCAATACTCGAATTTAATGGAATGGATTCTTTTCAAGGATTACAAAATTATTGCACGCTTGGTTAATATTCTTTCTCCAACAAAGGAGATTATTGGGTCAATAGATGATAACTATAATTTATTTATTTATTTATCTAATGACTGGTATTGTGGCCATAAGACCATCAGCCCTCAAATAAAATAACATAATAACAAACAGTAAATAAACATTAGGCGAAACATGGACTCTTACTTTAAGGGAGGAAAGGAGATTACAAGTATTTGAGAATAAAGTTCATAGGACAATTTTTGGACCAAAGAGAGATGAACAGACAGGTGAATGGAGAAGACTGCATAACAGTGAACTACATGGTCTTTATGGGAAGCCAGATATAATCTGAATAGTTAAGTCTCAAAGACTGCGATGGGCAGGACATGTTGCACGAATGGGGAATGAAAGACGTGCATGGAAGATTCTTGTGAGAAACCAGAGGGAAAACGCCTAGTTAGTAGGACCAAGAATGAGATGGGAGGAGTAACATTAACCATGATTTGAGGGAAGTAGATTACACAGGAAGTGATTGGAAAACATTTAGCTCAGGATAGGGATGTATGGAGAGCTTATGTCCGCACGGCCATGAATCTTGTAACAGAAATGGATTAATGGAAGGTTGATGAAGGTTAATATATAGGGTAGATGGTGAAGACGGGATTTAGGGGGCCTCAGGATTTAGAAAGGATTCCTCTTTTAGTCGAGAACCTCGGATAGCTCAGTGGGTTGCGGTAGGATGAGATGCTCTTGGTCCCGGGATACAAAAGGATTGTGCGGACACGATTCTATCTCGTTGAGAAAAGACAAGTTGAAGATGCAATATCACTTATTTTACGTTGAACACACACAATATAAAATCAAAGTACGTACGATCGGCGTGTGTCATATGGTTGCACTTTATGTTGAGGAGGAATTTGACGGTTGAATTATTAATTACACCGCCCATATATTGTTATATCTAAGTCAATTTAGCAATTTTATATAAGTATTTTATTATTTCCTATGGTCGATAGAGGAAGAGGATATGTGCTCGCAGTAGCACGATGAATATGTTATTGCTGCTATTAAATTAACTACTCGTACCAGTGGCACCACGAGAAGAGAGTTTTAGTCTGTAATTCTCCATCTATCTATGTGTTGGCAGCGCGTAGCGCCGCCCAGTGTGCCGCGTTTGGAACCAGTTGTAGCTCCCTGGCGGCTAATACCTTTGTGGCTATCGTTACGTGGTTTTTCGTCTATTGTCACTAGTTAGTGGTGTTGGTGTTCTATTGTTTTGAATGGTGTTTTGTAAATTTATTTTATATGTTTGTGGAAATGGAGTTCTATAGATGAAATGAGATGTTTCCTCTCTAGAGCAGGGCATCGGAAACCACTGGCGAGGCAAGCAGAGAGTCCGAAAGCCGACCGAGTGGAATGAGCCACTCTACTCTAGCTGTAGCACAGTTCTCATTTCTGTTATCTGGACCATCATGGGGGTCTGGTAAATATGTTTTTGTGGACAGCACGCCGCTGTAGCCCGTGTCCTATATTGCGAACAATAGGGTTCGAATGAGTTTGAATAGTTTGGAACATGTGTTCCACTCTGTCATTAATTTGGGTCGCAATATATGGCATATTGGCTAGGTTGTGCAACTCTGCGATCCTCGTGTATAGCGGGGCCGAAAATATGATTTTTAAACATTTGTTTTGAATTATTTGAACTTTCTTTTGTGGCAAGCAGCGAGGGGATGCTCCAGGCTTCACAACCGTATTAGCAGCATGCTACGGATCACAGCTGTATATAAGGTTAGCTTGATCCGAGATGGCAGTGTAGGAGACTTGAAAAAATGGATATAGTATGGCAATTGCCGCATTTGACTGGTGAAGAAGATGTCTAATGTGAATTTTGAAAGTTAGCTTGGAATCCAGGTGAATTCCAAGATACTTGACTGAAGTCTCCAGGGCCAATTGATGGGCTCCCAAGGTGAGTTGGATAGGGCTTCGTCTACTGGATTTTGTAAATAAAACAGCTTTTGTTTTATTAACGTTAAGTTTGATGTTCCAGAGACGAAGCCAGGAGTGGATGGTATTTAGTGCCGATTGGAGCACTAGGATGCGGCGTTCAAGTAGTCGGAAAGGTGTTTGATGATACACACATGTGTCATCAGCAAAGGAAGCTATTTGGATACGGTTCGGGGTTGGAATATCAGACACATAAAGTGTGTACAAGATGGGTGAAAGTACTGCACCTTGGGGAACTCCTGCCAAGAAGGGCTTGCAGTTAGAGTAACACCCACTAATAGACACATATAATTGTCGATTAGTTAGGTAAGTAGCAAGTAATTTGATCAAGTCTGCCGAAATTTGAAATTTGATTAATTTATATAGTAATCCATTTATCCAAGTCGTGTCGAAAGCTTTCTCAATGTCTAAGAATACTGCTAGTGTGCTTTTCTTGTTGTTGAAGCCCGTAACAACGACCTCGTCAATCAGTCTAGCAAGCTGTAGCGGAGTGCTGTGAGTTTTCCGAAAGCCGATTGATGGTTTGGAATTAGGTCTAGAGTTGAGACCTCGCGTTTTAGTTTCGAAAGAATTACATTCTCCATTACTTTGCCCAGCACTGGTAGAAGACTGATTGGTCGTAGGTTGTCAGGATTAGAAGGGTCTTTTCCAGGTTTAGGAATAGCGATTACTTTGGCTTTTTTCCATACTTCTGGGAAGTATTGGAATTTAAAGCAAAGCTTCACTATTTGGAGAAATAGGACTAAGGCTTTTAGCGGCAAGTGTTTGACCGCAAGGTATGGTATTCGGTCGTGTCCAGGGGAACGGTTTGATGGAAGTTTTTTGATTACGTTTGTCAATTCCGACATCCGTATATCTGGAAGAGTGAGAGGGATGGGTCTCTCAAGAAAAGCACTTACTGTATGGTGTACTTCAGCTTCGTGAGCAGGTGTAGTGAGCTCATGTGGACGAAACCTTGATGCCAAATGTTCCGAGAGGATCTGGGCTTTATCTCGAGGGAGATAGGCCCAGTTGCCATTGTGATGGATGGCAGATGGAGGAGGCTGTGCTCGACTCCTTTTTAATACGTTTTAGAATCTCCCATGGAGGAGTTTTAGATTCAGAGAAACGCTGCATGGAAGATTCCCAATCGCCGTTTCTCATATCTGTTAGGCGGTTTCGTACCAGATGAGCGTATCTGTTGTATAGCTGTTTGTGATGGGGTTGCTCCGAAAGTTCGATTACAGTTTGAGATATCGTCCGTTTTTCATTTAAAATAATTTTGCAGTGTAGGGTCGTGTGGTTTTGTTTTCTGCAGTGTTATCTGTTCGTGTAGTTTGCTAGTGTAAAGGCCGGTTTTTATAGTGGCCTGTAGGCTAAGGACTTCGTGTTCTAGTTGTTCTGTAGACTGGACAGAGAGTGTAGGTTTAATCCATTGATTAAGCATGTGTGTATAATTCTGCCAGTCTGTGTTATCATGATGCTTGTGTATGGGAGAGGACATTAAAAATGTAGGACTGATTTTAAATAGTATCGGACAGTGGTCCGAGTCGAGTATGTCTGTAATTGTAGTTATGTGTGGAGAGATAGGGACATTCTTAGAGAGTGCGATATCAAGAATATCTGTTCTGAGTCCGAATCGGGAGTTTCTAAAGAATGTGTGATCCCTTGGAGCAGAGATTTCTATATTATGAATTTGGCAGTAGCGTTGTAGTACTACACCAGATCCATTTTGGACACGACAATTTCAATAGAGGTGTTTACTGTTGAAGTCTCCTGCTAACAGATAGTTAGGAGAGACAGATGTGAGAGCATCTAGGTCGTGTTCTCGTTAGGAGTCTGGTGGGAGATTTATATATTGATGCTAAATAAATATTTTCCCGGTCAGAGATGGGCAGAAAATATGGCAGTGGCTTCAATGAATTGAAGCCGAGGTGTTGGAGCCACTCTATGGCCAATGGATTGCTTTATGCATATAGCAGTGCCTCCAAGGGGACCGTTTAATCGGTCGTTTCTATAAGTGAAATATTGCGGAATTTTGAACTTATCTCGCGGCTTTAAATGTGTTTCATTTAATAAAAGAATGTCAATATCTCTCTCTTGTACAAAAGTGATGAGCTCTTTGATTTGCTTCGCTACAACACCGTTTGCGTTAAAACGCAGCGACATTGAGATAGCTTCCGTTTTTGTACCTAGCCATTGGTACGGTAGCACATATTTACCAGATTGGCAATAAACGAGAACTTTTCCTCCGGCGTTTTCATTGTAGCCAATAGAGGCTCAATGTTCCGGAGGAACTCTTGTCCATTGCCTGTTATGGGCATGAGTGTACAGGGACCAGTCTGTTCCTTAGCAGTGCTTACAATTGTGTCGTTAGGTTTGGGACCTGCAGCAATTTGGCTGAAGGATACTTGGGGATTGATGGGCTTAGAAGTAAAGGTCCTGGGTTTGGGAACTGTAGGATTTGGGGTATTTTTTGGTTTTAGGAAAGCAGTTTTCGCTGAAAACGTAAGCAGGACATTCTCGATAGGATGCGGGATGTCCTGTTGCACCACAATTTGCGCACTTTAATTTAGATGTCAGTTAGAGCGTCAGCTTTAACGTGACAATTTGAATGGTTGTGTGGACCAGTACATATCACGCAGCGTGGTGTAAGGCTGCATCCCGCATAGGTGTGGTTAAAGTTCTGGCAATTGAAACACTGTTTTAGGCCAGATCTTGGTTTATATGGTTCCACTGCGACTACAGTATAATAGAGGATCTTTAGGTTATATATTTCTTTGCCTAGATCGTTGTTTTCCAACTCTAGGATGAAAAGTGGCAGTGGGATGACTTTGTTTTCATCTGTTTTACTAATTTGCCTGACTGATAGTATAGGGTAATTTAGTTCTTTCAATTCTTCGTTATATGTCGTGAATGGATATGTTAGAGGGAAGCCTCTTCAATACTACTTTCAGATGGCAGGTCTTTCTTCATCATGTACGTGTAATATTGTTTACCTAAGTTTTTAAAATACTCAATGAGAAATTTATGGTCTGCCACTGTAGCAGCGTAGTAACGCAGACCCTCTCGAGTACTAACAACTCTCGGATCTTGTGTTAGTTTCTTTGAAGTTCGAAGTTCTTTATTCATTTTTGATAGGTCAGAGTGACCCATAACCGTGATTGGTGGCGGTCGTGATTCTTTCCTTGTTGTTGGCACTCGAGAAGGTTGCGAGCTTTGTGTTGCAGTGGAAACCCTAGGCCCTTGGGATGGTCCAGGCTGGGGTCTATTTTGTGTCGGACCAGGCTGAGGTTGACTTTGTGTTGGAGTGATAAGATCGAGAATGGATTGTAGACCGGCACTGTAGGCGTGAAGGGCACGGTAGGCACATGTTCTGAAGGAGTTTCTTGTTTTCCTTCCTCCTTTTGATCTCTTGATCGAGGGTTTCAAGAGTCTTTTGTGCTGCTTGTTTAGAGCCATTTTGGCTCTTTACATTTTTGTTAGAGGACGATGTGGTTTTAGTGGGCGGTACTTTGTTAGTAGAGGGCTCTATAGGTATTTTTGCTGTATTAAAACAGCATGCTGTCTGTATATTGAAAGCCATTTTTTGTAGGTCGATTAAGATTGCCTCTAGATATTTGGACTTACTAGTGGCAGTGGCTTCCGTTTTCTTTAAGTTCTCGGCACATATGCGTACCATGTCCATGGCCTCCTCGGTCCTTTCGAAGTCTGGGTGGGACTGGAGGTAGCTGCCTATCACAAAGCAGTTTCCTCGAATTTTCTTTGCCATAATTTCGGACTTGGTGCCCGCTTTAAAGTTTTGATCTTTAATGTAGTTATCAAACTTGTTGAAAATTTCCTCCCAGGCTTCGAGAGGGCCTAACTTCTGGACCTCATCCTCCATTTCAACGTCATTAGGGATATGGCTAGCTGCCATGGTGCTTGGTGAAGCCAAGACTTAGTTCAATATATGGGGAACACCAACACTTAACTAGTAGTAAACACTGGTACTTACGATTTGCGTTATCCAATTGACGAAAAACACACACACTATAGGCACACACAGAGCACTAGAGCGCAAGGCTCTGGGGTATTAACGGCCGGAGCCTCACCCGATTTCACTGAGCGAACACTATGCACGATAATATTAAACACAAGTCCCAGGATGGAAAAGTCGGCGTAGAGCTGCCGATCCACTCACTATGACTCTGTAATTCTCGTTATAAGGTTAACTCTTACTCCCACTCAACATAATTTTCGGTCATATGATAAAGCCCACCTTAAGATACAATACATATACCCATTGGTGCATCTGTCTTATAATTTTGGGTAGTAGGGTTCTGGACCCTTTGGTTCGTTGTGACGTCGCCAAATGTTTTAGGACACTCCTACTTTTGATATTGGATAAAATTGGGACATAGGTTTTTTTTTGCAAGAAGCCCGGGAATCCCGACTACTTTTGTAAAAGGCTTGGCTTCCAATATTGACTCTAGAATGTTCTGGTGGCTCCTTTCGCCTCTAATTAGTTTGCATCATCCTCTGTAAAAATGCTCGTTTACTGGGTTTCCAAAATTCCCAGGAATATATTTCCATTTGAATTCAGCTGTCCAGCGTACAAGGCTTAGGCATTGTCAGTTCTAACCGGCTGAATAAAATGCATCTAATCCTCTGGACTGAAAATAATTCTTTAGATCTTTAACTTATTGTACGAATGTCTCGAGCCCATCAAAATACAATAAGTGCGTTACAGTCATCAGCCTTTTCCCTATATTACTCATAACTGAACGTTCTTATTTCATCATATTCATTCCAAGGAATCATTTAATTTACAATAATAATTTTATAATTATATTCTACGTATTTTTCTGATTTGTTTGAATATAAATAAGGTGTATGTCCAATGATTTATTCAATTATTTAATTAATTAATTATTATAAATTTATTTTCTCTCACACGATTATTAATTATTGGGCTGCTCATTTAGGGAGGAGGCTGAGTGAATGTCGCGCCAACCTACGGGTTCGATAGTGCCAGTGAGTTAGAGTTAGTTAGTTAAATAAACATTATTCTATAAATCCGTCTTGCTTTTGTTGTTTTGAAGTTTTTCTTACATCGTATAAATTGAGGGATCGTTTCCGTGTCTCTACACGGTACAAGAAAACTTAAGTTGCAAAGAAGTCGCCCTTTTTTCTTTCTTAATTCTTCAAATCTTCGAATGGGAAGAAAATACGTCCTTCCCATAGAGGTTGTTTATGTAAAATTGTAGGATTTCACGGCATATTCCTGTTGGGTTTGTCTTTCGGGCTAAATGGCCATTTAGCCCGAGAGACAAACCCAACAGGAATCAAGACACCTGCCTGAAAGCTTACATTTTACATTAAATAAACTGTTAACATAATATCAATTATGGTGGAAATTTGACATTTTCCACCTAGGCTCCCAGTAGCGTTCTACTTCTGTGTGACTGCAGGCCAGGGAATATTGTAAGGTTATGTCGCTCCATATCTATGTTGTTGTTACATAGTACGCAGGATGGTGTTTGAATTATCCCAAGAGCCAGTGAGTCGTGCCTCGTTGCTAGGCGGAACAATGCAACTGCGGTTCTTCTAGAGTAGTCCGGTGTTTCTATGATACTACAAAAATTCTTGCTATATAAGAATCTGGATAATAATAGTACCGTCGTGGTATTCCTGCCAACCCTAGAAACTGTTGAGGGAATAAAGGTAGGTTTACTCCTGAAAATATGATTATAAACTAAATTTTAATACTGGAATGCAGGCTTTCACGGCCGGTAATCATAATATTAAAGATTCCGGGCTATGTGGCAGCGGTCTATAACTGGTGTTTCTTCCAGACGTTTTTCTCTCAACTGCGGAGGGCATCTTCAGTGGCGAGTGATTCGGTGGTGTTTCCTTGTCGTAGACTCGACTGTGAATTCGATTCACAGATGCGATTGAGAGTCGAGTCTACAACAAGGGAACGCCACCTAGAAGCACTCGCCACTGAAGATGCCCTCCGCAGTTGAGAAAGAAACGTCTGGAAGAAACACCAGCTATAGACCGCAGCTACATAGCCCTGAAACTTTTAATATTTCAATTTTTAATATTTTAGGGTTTATAGAAAGTCCCAAAAACAAAGAATATCCTTGAATAAAACCAGCTGCAGGTAAACCATTCAAATTATCAATTTTAAAATCCCATTTTCTGTTGGATTAAATTTCAACCACATAAAAATATGTGTGTTTATAACACAATGTAACATACAACATAACAAAATAGTCGACCCTGGCGAACTAGTGACAAACTGGTTCAAAGGTTCGCGAGTTCGAACTCGACCGGAGTCCATGGTTAATAAACTGTTGGTCGAACATTGGCAGATCACAAGCCGGTTCAGGAAAATCAGCCGATGATTTAATCTGCACGCGCCGTAAATGATAACAATACAAGTTCTCATGAAACGCCTAAAGATTATCATGTGATCTACATGTTCCGTTGGAATGAGTTATCTTGTGCTATGCTAGGATTCTCGTTATATCATGTTCTAAGTATCTCCCATCGCCAGTGGCAGGCTTCAAAGAGTAACTTCCTCTGACACCTCCTCCTGTTTGGACACCGCTGTTTTAGAAATCTATCCCGATACAAACTCTGAGCGCGACTGTAATTATCGTCAGTTAATCCGTAAATTAAATTAGTATCGCTCAACTCCATACGTATTGTAACAAAGTCCTTAATGTACACATATCACAATTGAAACTAGCAGTATCCATATTTGTTCGGTGTTAATACTTATAGCTAAGAATGAGATAAGAGGACTGGTATACATCTGTTCGACCAAGGTCTATCGCGTAACTACAAGTTGATGCGTCACAACACACAAGCAAGTCTACACAATAATAAAAAAAAGATAGCTGCTCGACTGTTCACGTGTGGAGATTGCACACTCCTACACGACATTTCTGATAGCATTTAACAATAATACACGAGTCACAGTGTCATCAACAGTAAATAAAATAGAAAAAGAGCTATAAAAGAAAATAATGCGTTTCCGTCACACATTTCGATACCATAGAGAGGTAAATACTTTCTCAAAGTTTTGACATTCTATTTTTACAATATATATATATATTAGCGAACACAACAAACGTTGTCCTGCCTGAACGGTCAATTCTCGTGTCATGGTCGGACGATAAAAAATATGTTAATTTTTACCATACAATTCATTAATTAATAAGTTCGCAAGAAAACTTCTCACTTGTGGAAGAAATACTCTGCGTGCAAAAATAGCAATTAGAGACCATACAATTCATTAATTAATAAGTTCGCAAGAAAACTTCTCACTTGTAGAAGAAATACTCTGCGTGCAAAAATAGTAATTAGAGACGAAATTATTGAACAAGTATCCCACTTTAAATATTTAGGATGTGACATCAGCTGTGGGTATGATGAAGATATTAAACACAAAACACATTAGTTTCAAGCTATTTGCGGTACAATAAATAGAGCATTGTTGAATAATAAAGCCCATAAAGAAACAAAATTAAAATTTTATAAAATAATGGCTGTCCCTGTCCTTTTGTATGGGAGTGAATCTTGGATTACCACTACCAAACAAGAAAGTAAAATCTAAGCAGCCGAGATGAAGTTTTTAAGAAGAGTAAAAGGCTGCACTAGAATGGACCAGATAAGAAACGAGGATATCCGTGAAGAACTGCAGATCTACTCCATAAAAGAACAGATATTTAACAACAAGATACAGTGGAAAGAACATGTAGAAAGAATGGAAGAAAGTAGATTACCAAGTAAAATCTTCCATTATTTTCCAAGAGGAAGAAGAGATGTCGGACGTCCTCGGAAGAGATGGTCTTAGATCTATTAGTGAAGACGGAACAGGCAACTCTTGCCTAAACCAGGAAGTGAAGAATAAGAAGAAGAAGACAACTTCTCACTGCCATCTATTGTGACTCAAGAAGCGTGTATGATGACGTCATATTGTTGTCGCGCGGAATATGTCGGTAACGCAGTTGATTACACATCTGACATAAAAAAATCCGGTAGCCCGATCGCAGCGCCACCTACCGAGTCAAATTGTGAATGTAAACCATTCAGGGACCCACTCAAATACATACAAACAATTTCATCAAAATCGGTGCAGTTCGTTTAGACAGTTTTTAATTTCGGGTTTCAAGAAAACCTCCTATTCTAATTATCAGATTCGCTCATTTTTGGATAATATCTATCTCGGTTTATTTAAATAGGATATACTGAGTTTCGTTGTGAAACATCGAAAAATGTGGCCGCTAGAGCGAATTTTAAATGTTCACTTCAGGTGAACACGTAATGGTTTCTGAGGGTTAAATTGTGAATCTAACCCATCCAGGGACCCAATCAGACACACACACACACACGCAAAAAAAAAAATCATGAAAATGGAACCAGTCGTTTAGGAGGAGTTCAATGACAAACACACGTACATAAGAATAATTATATTAAATAAAGATATATATACACAAAGATATTATTACTGGTATTATTATTTTACAGATTGTTACAACTGGAACGGTTCCCTGTTCTCAATCGTCATTTCATTCTGTCTAACTAGTCATTTTCTTCTAATCGTTTTTCTTTTTCACGTTTTCCTGATTATCATTCTTCTAACTGTGTCTACGTCGTCCCAATCCCTTTCTTCCTAGTGGTATCCATTAAAAGATCTTCTCTGGTATCGTTTGTTGTCCATCTTAACTGAGTCTCCATTCACTTTAACTTTCGCCTCTGTACTTCATGATGTATATATATTCATACAACGCAATACAATATAGTAATAATTCATGTAAAGTCTAAGAGAAAATAGTTAAAATCAAATTATATGTCGCAATAACTACACTTCTAATGAAATGTGTGTCTCTTATAATTCTATAATATTTTATTCTCGAACTACTGTAATTATATTGTATAATAATCAATTATTATGTGAAGTTGATATCTATTACGTTAGTATATTAAATGGTGGACGCCCGAAACAAATAAAATATATTTATGACCTTTTACTTCGAAGCTAACATAATTCCTTCTCATTACGCCAGTGTAATAACTTACTTAACGGTTAATATCAACACCTATGATTCAGTACAAATGGGCTTTCACAGCCTGAAGCAGAGATTAAGACGACAGATTGATGTTTTCTATAACACCCGGAAGAAGATTTTTAAGGGAGTGTCTTAACTATATATTAGGGACTGAGTCTTTACATACCGTGTACATAATCTCCGACTGATTTCAATAACCAATAATTACAAAACTGCCAGAGACAGCAATTTGTGGTTTTCTGAATACTGCAATTAATAACTCAAATCATTTCTGGATAAATACAATGGGACAATCTGTGATTAGTGAGGAGACCACAGAATGGGTTCATGATGACCAATCCACCTAATAATGAAATGGAGATGTATGTCTAATGGAAGCAGTACATAATTTTGCCAGATGTTTTCTGTTTGATTGTTAGCTATCAGAAATGTTAGATTTGTAAGATATATGATTTCATAAGTGATTCTAAATGGTAAATTAAATTATTTCATAATGTTTAACACACATGATCCTATAAACGATAAAGAAAACAAGATCGGGGACGAGTTCAACGAAAAATTAAAATGCGTATTGGTACGTTTTTGCAGCATTTTATGACAATTATCTTATAAGATTTTAATACAGAAGTGGAACGGGAAAACATATTCAGATCAATAATAATTCAACCTTAATGAATGCAGTAATGACAAAGGGGTCAAATGCATTACCTTTGTCAATCAAAGAATCTCATTGTTAAGAGAACAAAATTCCATCATTAGGATATTCATAAATATAGTTTGACGTCCCCAGTGTAAAACTTGAATTTCGACCATATATCCATAGATAAACGCAGGAATATTAGCATCATCGATATTAATATCAGTGATAAAATGTAATTATGATCATCGGGTAAGGGTGAAAATCAAAGAACAGGCATATTTTGTGAGATTTACAAATACTAAAGTTAGTAAAGCATCCACATAGAATTCGGATTTCCTAAAATGTTAGATACCTTAATATGTCTGAAAGACATAGGATGAGGGTAAAAGTAGGCAAACAATTTCCACATACTTTAAAAATGCAGAATTTGGTTAATATAAGGAGATGCACTATTTATTTTATAATTCAATTTTGTCTCTTAATTTAAAAGAGGAGAAAAATATGAAGAGGATTTGATAATAATGTGCTTACAGGTTTTTCTTCTTTTGGATCGAGAGAGAGAGAGAGAGAGAGAGAGGAGAAGAGAGAGAGAGAGAGAGAGAGAGAGAGAGAGAGAGGAGAGATAGAGAAGAGGAGAGAGAGAGAGAGAGAGATTGAGAGAGAGAGGTGAGTAGAGGATGAGAGAGTGAGAGAAAGTGTGTGTGTGTGTGAGAGAGAGAGAGAGAGAGTGTGTGTGTGTGTGTGTGTGAGAGAGTGAGTGAGGAAGTGAGTGAGTGAGTGAGTGAGTGAGTGAGTGAGTGAGTGAGTGAGGAGTGAGTGAGAGAGAGAGAGAGAGAGAGAGAGAGAGAGAGAGAGACGAACATACAAATAAATGGAGAAAACTACATGACAGTGAGTTCCATTGAGATGTTTCGCTTATTTACATTTTCTCTATATTTCTATTTTTGACGAATTCCCCAACCAAGGTTACGGAGATTATAACTCTTCTTTAATGACGCGTACTTTACGCAACAAGCTTAACTACAATGCATAAAGCCTTACTTTGCTTAAGCAGGAACCTAAGTAAACTTATGACAGAAGAGACTTTTATCAAAACAAGGGCAAGGGTCTATGGCTGGGTCCAAACATAGATTTAATTCGTCTCTTTGAAAATATTCCTCTAGTAAAGCAATAATCAAACATAAGTAAGTAACCACGTTAAGTATTCAATAGGAATTTTACATAGGCCTATTCATAATTACGATAACCGCGAGAGAAATAAAAGAGGAAGCTTAACAAGCTTATGTTTAGTATGAATATTAAGTGAAAGCAGCAGGTTAAACATTAGTTAATAAGCAATCATGATTTATAACTAAAAGTGTTGAATTTAACGAAAGTTAAATTAGCTAACAAGTTACAAAAGATAATGAATTGCTGTAGAATGTTATATAAATAAACAACAAATAATAATAACAGTGGTCAACATGATTTTTGTCTCATGAGTACCAAGTAGTTGTACTTAATGCAGTTTTTTTTATCGAGTTTTCAAATATGTATTCGGAATTTCCCCATCGCCCACAGTTTTTGTTATTTCAATTTAAATTAATGGATTTAAATAATTATTTTTTTAATAAACGTAGATTTATTCCCGGAAAATCTTGGCGCAGTGAGCGATGAGCACGGGGAACACTTTCATCAGAAGATTTCAGCTATGGAAAAGAGATATCAAGACAAATGGAATCCTAATATGCTGGCCGATTATTGTTGGAACATCAAGAGGGATGCTCCACAGGCGAAATATAGCAGAAAATCGTTATTTCTTACTTTCTAGGTGGGTCCAAATGTTCGTATATTGTGTAGTTACGAATGCAGAAAATATTAAAGTGTTTGAAATTATAAATGCCTCTCTCTCGGAAACCTTGCGTAATGGAGAAAACCCGATATCGTATATATCTGATATACTATCAGAATCACATATTTTTCTATCTGAGACAAAAAAAAGTTTATTGTTTGTTGCTCAGTGTAATGGAATTAAACTGAGCGGTCGTCACTCTAACTCCCTTTCTTGAATATAATAATAAAAGATAAAGACGGTAATAACAATTACATTCATACAATTTTCATTCACGCTGCAAACCAAACAAAATTCATGTTTCTTGCTTTTACAGTTTCTGTCATGAACGATATAAACATTATTCCAGTCGTGGACTGGGGATCCGACTTGGTCGTTATCCCGACCTGCTTCCAAGGCAACCAAAACGACTACTGACTTTAGCTTGAGGATTCCGAGACGGGTGTTGTTTACCGCGCGTAACACATGACGCAACCTCGGGAAGGGGTAAGGGAAGTATTGGCACAATTCATAAACTTATGGCAATAACACACCATACAAAGCATTGCAGCAACTAAATTTTGCGCGATCGGTGCACCATGATATTTATGTAATAAAAAAATAAGTATTGTATTCTGCGAAAGGTACGACACCTGGAATGAAAAGGAAATGAAAAAGGGAGACGGGAATATTCTTCTTGTAGGAAAACCAGAGGAAATCGCCCAATAGGTAGGCCAAGATTGAGTAGTGAGAGTAACATTGATTTGAGGGACGCGAATTATACAGGGGATGATTAGAACAAAGAGTCAAATTTAGAACATATCACAAATAAGGAAATTAGAAACAATGGAAGTAGAAGAAAGCATAATTGAAGGAATTAAAATGGTTAGGACAAATTTTAAGAATGGAAGGTAAGCGATGGCCGAAACTACTATATCAATTGCAATCGACCAGAAAGAAAAAAAGAGGGAGACTAAAGTTAACACGGAAGGAAAGCAGAGGATAGTAATGCAAGCAAGAGGACTAAACATTGAAGATGCCCAAGATCGTAGGTTTGGAGGTTTGGCACGGGAAGACGGCAGCAGCTGTAAAAACCCGAAGATAGATAGAAATGATTAGAACAAACCAGCTAACGTTAGTGATGTCTAGAGGGCTTATATCTGCGAGGTTATGAACCTCGAGTTAAATAACGTCAGTTGGTGTTAATATTACGTCTTTGTATATCAAGCTGCACATTGTGTTAAATTTTATAATCAAATTTTCTTGAATAACATATGTGTATTTATAAACGTGGTTCTTTGTGTTGCTAAGTAAATAAAAAAAATCGAGTTAATAGCAGAAATGCACACAATCGTGAGTTACTATACATATATATATATATATATATAATTAGTCATTATTAATGAATGAAATCAATCAGAGGCTTAAACACACAGTGTATATGATAAACATGACATGAATTAACTGTCGCAGAAACTGTACCGGTAGTCTTTAAATGGGAATTAAGGAAGTACATAAGGAAATACCTCTATTAGATCACCACACCCATTCCAAACATTTGTGGTTTGTTAAACCAGAGTATTATTTATCTAACATGAGATGAAGAGAAAGGTAATATGAAATGAATTAATGGATATGAAACAATATGATGGGAGAGGGAAGAGGAGTGGAAAGTGTCAATGTGATGAAATTCGGGAATTGCGAGAACCACGAGAAAATCCCGAATATTCTCATATGGCCTACCATAGATACCCCTTTGTAACCGCCAGGATTCCAACCTGAAGTCCCAGTCAGGGTACCTAATCTTAAATACCGGCGCAGTAAAGAAATATTATTCGCTATCTCATTATACCTGCAACTAAGCGGGGTTACGAAGAGTTTTAACTTTAACAAACATCCTACATTACCAGTTATAAATATCTCAGCAATAAGTATTAATTGCGCTCAAACATCTTTGTTTCAACACGGAATGTTTTTTTTAAATAAATCGTACAGCTACAGTAGCCTTGCTTAATTTAAGTATAAAAGTCTGGCACCCGGGAAATGCGTGATTTAAGTGAAGCCCTAAGCCAATATAATTTAATAATAATAATAATAATAATAATAATAATAATAATAATAATAATAATAATAATAATAATAATAATAATAATAATAATAATCCCTCCATAGTATCTTTACCTTGTCGTGGTGGAGTGGCTTGTGTGCTTAAATGATCCTGAGAGCTATGCCGGTGGTAGCATTGCTGCCGATAGGGTTACCCATGCCGGACTGGTCGAAGGTGATAAGCCAGACGAAAAAGTACCTTGGTCGAAAGAGTGACGATCTTTCACCGTAAAAATACAACCGTCAAGAAATGCGGACATGGGTTCAACTGGGGTAAAATTTTCCGGAGGTCAATTAGTCCCCCATTCGGTTCTCCGGGCGGGGACTACTTCAGGGAACCCATGCCAAAGGCTCAAACAAAGGGACATGTTCCTAGGAACATGGAATGTTAGGACTTTATACAATAGCGGGGCACTAGAGATATTAACGCGGGAGCTAGATAAATCGCCCTTGGATATAGTCGCTTTACAGGAAGTTAGGTGGCCAGGAGAAGGTATTCAGGAATCAGGAAGCTTTGCATTATACTACGGGGGTGCAGAAAGACCTGAATTTGGAACGGGGTTTTTAGTCAGAAGGAGGATCCTATCCGCTATCCGAGATATTAAGTTTGTTAGTGATAGGGTATCATACATAATCCTAAAGGGTAAACAACATGATTTTATAATTGTAAATGTACATGCTCCCACAGAAGATAAAGATGACAAGATCAAATATGAGTTCTATGAAGAATTAGAATGCGTATTTGATAGCCTTTCACGATATCATATGAAAATTGTCTTAGGAGATTTTAATGCAAAAGTGGGGCGGGAAGATATATTCAAACCAACAATAAGCAAATTCAGTCTTCATGAAGATAGTAACGACAACGGGGTTAGATTAGTCACATTTGCCACATCAAAGAATCTCATTGTTAAGAGCACAACATTTCAGCATAAGGATATTCATAAATATACCTGGACGTCCCCAGATGGAGAAACTCGGAACTAAATTGATAATGCATTAGTGTATAAACGCTGGCAGAGTAGCATCATCGATATTAGATCAGTTAGAGGGACAGACTGCAATTCGGATCATCATCTGGTCAGGGTGAAAATCAGACAACGGCTATCGCTTATGAGAGGAACAAACGCTAAAGATGATTCTGTAAAATTTGAATTAAAAAACTTGAAAAATAATGAAATGCGGCAAGAATACCAAATCAAAATTGCTACTAGATTTGAAGTACTGAAATCTTCAGATGACAATGTGGCAAACGAAGAAGAAACTGATATAAATAAAGAATGGGAGGCTATAAGAGATACTATTAAATTGTCAGCATCAGAAAGCATTGGTTGTTTAAAAAAGAGTTAAAACAAGAAATGGTTTGATGAGGAATGTGGCGACATTGTAAAGAAAAGAAAGCTAGCAAAAATGAAATGGTTACACGAGCCAAATGAGGTAAATTTAGAGCAATTGGGTAGTATTAGACGGGAAACCACCAAGTTACTAAAGAGTAAAAAGAGGGAATATTTGAGAGAGAAGATTAATGATCTTGAAATGAATGCAAAAAATAGGAACATTAGAGAATTATATCAGGGAATTAGTATAGAGAAGAAAGGGTTTCAGGCTAGAACAAACATAATTCGGAATGAAAATTGGGGATATGATTGCAGATTCCAGGAGTATATTAAATAGATGGAAAAGTTACTTTAATCAGCTATTAAATGTACATACAGAACAGGACATTGAGGAGGATAATTTACAGACAGCAGAAATGCTAGTCGCAGAGCCAAGTGCATTAGAGGTTGAAATGGCGATTGAAAAATTGAAGATGTATAAAGCATCAGGTTCAGATGAGATCCCAGCAGAACTGATAAAATCAGGGGGAGAAAAATTGATGGACAAGATATGCTGGTTGCTTAGTATGATTTGGGAAAAAGAAGCTCTTCCAGATGAATGGAAGGAGTCAATTATCGTACCAATTTATAAGAAAGGAGATAAAACTGATTGCAACAACTACAGGGGCATCTCATTACTTTCAACTTCGTACAAAATTCTAACAAATATATTAGTAAGCAGACTTACTCCCTATATTGATGACATTCTAGGAGATCATCAATGTGCATTTAGAAGAAACAGGTCTACAACAGATCAGATTTTTAGTATAAGACAGATTTTAGAAAAGAAATGGGAATATAATGGTACTGTACATCAACTGTATGTGGACTTCAAAAAAGCATATGATTCAATTAAGAGGGAGAAGTTATATAGTATCCTGCTGGAGTTCGGAATTCCTAAAAAGTTAGTTAGACTTATACGAATGTGTCTAAATGGCACAAAGAGTAGGGTGCGTGTAGGCAAACAGTTTTCGGACACTTTTGAAATCCAGAATGGGTTGAAGCAAGGAGATGCACTATCTCCTCTACTATTTAATTTTGTACTAGAGCATGCCATTAAATCTTTAGAGAATGAGGAAGGCTTACAACTCAATGGTATTAATAAGCTGTTAGTTTATGCTGATGATGTAGTATTATTGGCCGATAGCGAGGAGATACTAAAGAAACAACACGCACACACTATTGAGTAACACTAAGAAATTAGGACTGGAAGTAAATATCAATAAAACTAAATATATGGTCACACGTAGAAATTCATTATATAATGGAAATGGACAGCTAATGACAAATGAGGGAAATTTTGAGGAAGTGGCTGAATTCAAATACCTAGGAACAATAATCACAAATAGGAATGAGATGCACAAAGAAATTAAACATAGGCTCAATTCTGGAAATGCATGCTATTATGCATTGCAGAGACTCTTGATGTCCCAACTCCTTTCAAAAAACGTTAAACTGAAAATATATAAAACTATTATTCTACCAGTTATATTATATGGGTGCGAAACATGGACTCTTACTTTAAGGGAGGAAAGGAGATTACAAGTATTTGAGAATAAAGTACTTAGGAAAATTTTTGGACCAAAGAGAGATGAACAGACAGGTGAATGGAGAAGACTACATAACAATGAACTACATGGTCTTTATAGGAAGCCAGATATAATAAGAACAGTTAAGTCTCGTAGACTGCGATGGGCAGGACATGTTGCACGTATGGGAAATGAAAGACTTGCATGGAAGCTTCTTGTAGGAAAGCCAGAGGGAAAACGCCCAGTTGATAGACCAAGAATGAGGTGGGAGAATAACATTAACTATGATTTGAGGGAAGTTGATTATACAGGGAATGGTTGGAAAGCATTAGCTCATGATAGGGATGTATGGAGAGCTTATGTCCGCACGGCCATGAACCTACGTGTTCGATAGTGCCAGTGAGTAAGTAAGTAAGTAAGTATAATAATAATAATAATAATAATAATAATAATAATAATAATAATAATAATAATAATGGTTTACTTAAGCTGGCCGTGGTATGACCACTCAACCAGCGAATTAGATTAGACTAGATTTAAATTAGCCTGAGCCTGGTGGAGTTAAAGCCATGTGGCCTTCTCTTCAATTCACCGGGACAAACATATATTACATCAGAATATTACAATCTCAATTAACTCTAATGTCCCGCGCCGTAGCTGAGCGGTTAAGGTAGGAAGCCTTGGCGCAGAGCTACGGGACTTGCGCTGGTTCGAGTCTCCATGGGGGAAGACATTTTCTCATGGTATATCGGCCAGTATGGGACCGGTGCCCACCCAGCATCGTGAGGCAATTGGGTAGCTACAATAAGTAGCGGCTCCAGGTTGAGGAACCAGCTATAACGGCTGGGGGACTCGACATGCTAACCACATGTCACCCCTATACTGGCTGTTGATCATCTACCTCTGTGATTGACACATGTGGATGTGAAGGGCCAGCAGCCGGCTGGTAAAAGGGCAACCGCTGAAAAGTGGAAAGACCCTCAATCGGAATTAACTCTAATATATATATATTTTATTTTTTTCCAAATGCCCCAGGTTTGTCTTTCGTCATTCCTGGTTTCTCTCCTGGCATGGCGTACTTGTAACCCACTTCTGAGGTTGGGGCGCCTGGAAGCGGGGTTACGTTGCCCGGATGATATGATGGGTGATGATTATGATGATAATGGTGCGCCAGGAGAGTCCCTAATCCTAAGCTTAACCTAATATGAATATGAATGATGATGATTGTGATGGCCATATGATTTGGGGGACCATTTGGGCCTTAATTTTTCCTGACATTTGTCTTACAGGTGAGGAAAAACCCCGATAAAAACGTCACCCAGAAAAACTGTCCCGACCGGGGATCGAACCCGGGCCCGCTGCTTGACAAGGCAGCACGCTACCCCGCGACCACAGCGGTGGACATATTACCTCTAATATTAAATACTAAATAAAAATTTGATCAAAAGATAATATCTATTATATTACGATCTATAATGCAACCAGTTAATGTTAGTGAAAATTAAGACTAAAACTAATAATAAAATGTATAAAAGCAAGACATATTAAATTGTCCCTGTCTAATGTACAATAATAATAATAATAATAATAATAATAATAATAATAATAATAATAATAATAATAATAATAATAATAATAATAATAATAATAATAATTAATAATAATAATAATAATAATAATAATAATAATAATAATAATAATAATAATAATAATACTTTATTTATTCTGGCAGAGTTAAGGCCATAAGGCCCTCTCTTCCACTCAACCAGCACAAATACAAATAAATATTCCACAAATATAGATATACACTATACTAATTATAAACAGTTAAAGATACAATAAATGTAACAATGTAAATGTCATGTACAAACAACATTTTATAGGGTAATAACAATAATGATACGATAATAATAATAATAATGATAATAATATAAATATGATACATTATACGGGAAACCCCAATTAATATATATATATCTTACACTGGATAATAATGAAATCGAGTTTAAAAAACAAAGAAAAATAATGAGATATAGAAAACTAATTTTACGATTATACAATATTTAAAACAAAGCAAAAGAAAATATTTGTTAATCTTAATATTATTTTCATAAATAATTGAATTTATTAATGGTTAAAAGAGTACTATCAGTGAGGTAAAATCATACTCAGAATACATACTTGGCCTATTACAATTTTAAAATATTATTGAAATACAGACTAAACAATGCTCAATGTGGATGTGGTCTAATCGTAGCTAACACTAACCAAACATGGAATAGAAATAAAATGAAATAAAATAAAGTAAGAGAAACTTTTGTAAATCTACGAAGGTTGGTAAATCTTAGAATTTACCAGTTAATGTTATGGTGCAGTTAAAACCCAGACAAAAGCTTAGGGTGCATATATTTATGTGTATATATTGAACGTTTACCAAAAAAATTTGGTAAAATTCAGGATTTACCGATGGGAGCTGGTAAAATTACAGTAATCCCGCACTTTAGCGCTTCTAATCTACTCGTATGATTACGTATGTGTGTGTATGTGCCTTAGATTAGCTTCTTTAAGTTACGTTACGAAATTACAGGTTAGGAGCGCTAAAATGCCGCGCTACTGAATATTAAATGAACACGATTTTACCAGCTCGCACTATAACGGTAAATGTTAGGTTATACGGTAAATTCTAAGATTTATCGCTCTTTTGTACATTTTTTAAATATATATATATATCCATAGAAATTCTGCCCGAGGGCAGGTCTTTCACTGCAATCATAGCATTTTCATGCTGTGCTTTGCAGCTTTACTAGGGAATTGTAAGCGTGGTAGCTTCCCGTTGCTTTCCACACCGGTGAAGGATGTTGATGATAATGATAAGGATGACAATGACCGCTTAATTTTCGGGGACCGTGGGCCCTAAGCTTCCTGACATTCGTCATAAAGGTGAGGAAAATCCCCGAAACAAACTTCACCCAGGAGTCTGTCCCGACCGCAGATCGAATGAAGACCCGCAGCGTGACAAGGCAGCACACTACCTCGAGACCACAGCGGTGGACAATATATATATTAGCTAATACCCGGCGTGCGTTTCTGTGCCTAAATAAATGAAATATTAAAGTTAAAGTAAATTGTTTGCTATACGCTGAGACTAATCAAACATGGCGGTTGTAAGTCAGTTTATAATTTCGGATTTCAGGTAAACAGCCACTTCTAATTGTCGGAATTTGTTTATTTTTTAACAATACCTACATCTGTTTATTTTAATAGGATATTCGTTTCATTTCGTTCATCTGCCCCGTGTTGGTGCGTCAGGCGTGGTCAGCCGGCACCCTTGTCATTCACATACCTCTATATAGGAGCTTCATCCCATCTCATCCCTCGACCCGACCTTGAGGTGGGCACGAGTTGAGGATTTTTATAAGATAAAAATTTAAAAATGTACCTTTCTTGAAATAATGTATGTACACGGGTGGAAAATCAAGTAATAAAAACGCTGGTCACCGAATGGACTCAATAGAAAACATTCTATCGATAGTTCACAAAGGAAAACTTCCAGCTAAATAAATCTACTAGAAGACCTTAAATTATAAAATAAATCAACAACACCCTACTACTAAATGAGAACACATCCCAAACGTACAAACCATTACACGAGATAGTTAAAAACCAGTCAGTTGCTACTAACGACACATCAAGACCATCAACGTCTACAACATCTTAGATACAACAACTAGTAGAACACTCATCCTGCTGATGATGGAAGTTAACTTCCGAAAGGCCTCGAAAGAAATAAAGTTGAGGACGACGGAACCTGCTAACAGAATTTTTTTTTAATTTTTATCTTATGACTGTTCACCTCAACGGAATTTGATATGAATTTTATTAGTATTGAGTATTTTTATTTTTTTATTATTTCTTATCACAGAACTCATAACTAGGACTTTTTAGTACCAGTAAAGTATGCAATAAAATAATACGTTAACCTTAAGCCATATCAATAAAGAGTATTTTGATGTAAAAAACTCCATTCCAAATGTAAAGAGTCCAGATCATAACAGAACTGTGTGTCTTTCCAGTCACGTGCTCATCTCTCATAGGTCGTTGTGCGGGAAGGAGACAATAGACGTTTGAAAGGTCGGAACTGTGTTATGATCAGGTGACTTTACATCTGGAATAGAATCTCTCATTGCTCTCTTGCCTTGTGTTGGATTCAATATCTGATTATTTCCATTCATCATAACATTCCTCACATCTACTTTTTAGCACATAACCTTAAACATTTATCTCAAATAAATGCCGTAATCTATAACACTACTTAAACAATTACAAAGAAAATTACACTTTACATTGTATTTTATAAAAACGCTCATATATTCATAAATTATTTTATATCACTATAGAGAATAAAATACGCTATTAGCAAATACATTAGTAGTTTATAATAATACACTGTATATTCTTAAATGTTAGAAACTCAAACTAAACTTCACCAAGTAAGAGCAACTCTTGTAAGGTCTTCTATAAAATTAGATTGTATGTACACAGTTTATAAGTTTAATAAAATAAATAGTTATAATTTCAAAACTATGCATCCGAAATGGCAAAGGTAGCATTTGAAAAAGGAGGTTGGGGCGTTTTTATTCAATGTTGTTAATTTTAGAAATGTCGCACATAGCAGATCATTTCATAGGAGAATTCTAATTCAGATATTTTTAAGATAGCCAGAAAATTACGCCAAATGATATGAACTAAATCGTTTTGCGGAAACAATGTTGAAAAAGTGGACTATGATGATACATTCCTAACTCGAGTTTAATTCTCAAATAAAGCAACATTTCACTTAGTGGAAAATTAAACATGAGCAATTGTCGCGTGTGTGGGTCGGAAAATCCACATGTCTTAACTGAACACTAAAGGGATTCCCCTAAATGGAATGTTTGTTGTGGGATCATGCGTGACAGAATCATCGGCCCTTTTTTTTCCTTTTGTTTTTCTGAGAAGATGGTCACTGCACCAATGTACCAGGATATACTGGAGCTATATGCTATGCCTGAACTCTTTGAAGGGATGATTTTTCCAGCAAGAAGGGGTTGCACTTTGTCAATATAGCTCGCACATTCTTAGATGAGCAATTGCCTGCAAGATGGATCTCCATACATTAAATAGCCTGCCAGATCACTTGATTTTTTTCCAGTGAGGATTTGTTATGGATTAGGACTAAACGACATAACTACGCAATTTTTGTCAGACTTACAAGAAATAATTTATGCTGCTGTAAACAATGTAACACTACAGATACTTCGTAACACATGGATCGAGGTTGAATACCGTTCGGACATTTCCCATGCCGCTAATACAGTGTCCCAAATTGATGTATACACTCTTTGAAACGTTATTTCTCAGCAACGAAATGAGACAGAAATACAATTTTTGTTGTGTATGATCCACAGGACACTGGAAAGCATAGCAACATGTTCATCGATCTTCACGTCTTTATAAACAACAATGGCGGCGAGATTATCATTCGATGAACGTATATATGGAAAGTAAGGCTTCCATGTTTGGTCCCGCAAAATTCGATGAACGCTGCTTTTCTTGATACAAATCTCACGAGAACATTGCCTCACTGGCATCTTTGGGGATCGTGTAAAAACCTGCAACTGTACTCTCGTTATCAGTCGAACGTATCTTCCTTCCGCACCGACCTTTCAACACATCTTGCACCCTTCCATCGTCTTCAAACTTGCCTTGGATTCTTGTTATTGTTATCCTTGTTGGTGGTGGTTCCCAAATTCAACCATCCAACGTCGTTGCACTTCAACCACATTCTCCAATTTCAAATAACACTTCAGCATCCACTTACGTTCATCGAATGATAATCTCGTCGCCATTGTTGTTTATAAAGACGTGAAGATCGATGAACGTGTTGTTATGCTTTTTCAGTGCCCTGTGGATCGTACACAACAAAAATTGTATTTCTGTCTCATTTCGTTGCTGAGAAATAACGTTTCAAAGAGTGTATACATCAATTTGGGACACTCTGTAGAAGCCCATTTGTGAGGTTTATGGAATATAAGATAAAACAATTCCCAGTTTTCAATACTTTGAGCAATTGGTTTCATATACAGTTTCATACTAATTCAGGAGTTATGACTATTTATTTTATTATATTTATAAGCGGAACAGTCGGTATATTTTAAGAAATTGAGTGAGAGTATGGGCGAATATGAAGCTGCCTGCCTAACTACCGAGACACAAAACACCGCACGAGCGGAAAAAATATGCAATGAAAGTTCTGTATCTAAACTATCGTGTATCTTCGGTTCAGAAGAGGATGTGCTACACGTAGAAAATTAGAATAGAAAATGAGAAAAACACAACGGGGCTAATCAAAACAACAAATTATCTTTATTATTTCCCTTAGTTTAATCTCTCTCTTCATAGACACTTTTATACGAGGCACTTTTATACGAGGAGTACAAATGGCATTTAAAAAAAATGAGTTAACTGCAGAAATAGTTAGCTAATATGACAAACTGTTTGGTGTCCAAGAGGTATATGTGTGAGTTTAACAGGTTCTGACATATAGTGGAGTCTTAGAAAATCACTCAGAAAAACAGCTCCTCTATTGGAGGACAAGGAGTACGTCTGTAGTTGTACTCCTTGACTTTCAACAGCTAGGTGGACTCAAGCTTTAGAGGGTTGTATTTTTAATATTTTTAACAAATGTTATGTGAAGATAATCATTGTTTGATATAGTGCTGGTGATTCTTCGAGATTTATTGATTTATCAAATATTTTTATGTCTGAATCAAAATCTGATGAGCATGAACTTAATATCAGCCTTGACGGTAAGTAAAGTATTTTAACTACTTTATCTATACTTTCACAATTTTATATTTTAAAATATTACTTTTTAACAATAAATTTCGAGATAATTGAAATTATTTAACAATCAAAATATATAATATGATTTAAATCTACAGGATTTGGAATCTAATAATGTTGACAATAAAGGTATTTTTTAAATATGAAGATTAATCATTGGTGTTGTTTTTGTTTTCTTGACTGATTCCAATGGAGATGACATTGAAGAACCTGGTATTACAGGACCTATGAAGAAGAAGGTGCTCCAATATTACATGTTGGCGAAAAGCGGATTAGTAAACCAGAAAATTGGGTAAAAAATAAAGCTAAAAAGAGGAAGGAATGAAGGCAAACAGTATATAGACAGTAAGGGAAACATCATATGGAGAGGCGTGTAAGAGAATGTATCCATGAATGCAGGTTTAAGTGCAATGAACTTTAAGACTGATTTTGTCAATCTTGTCATAATATGTAACTCTTTCGATAAGTATGTATTTCCAGTCATAATAAAAACTTTGGTGTGAATCTACTTTTCTTGGATAATTTATTTCAAAATATTGCATGGAGGACAAGGTGTACAAGTGAATCTTAATGCAAAAAAAGGTTATAGTATGGGATAATGTTTATATTGAATGTGTTCATATTTTGCTGATAAATGAACTCATATAAAGGAATACAAACACAATTTAGGAGATTTGTTAGATAGTCCTGGAATTTTATATTATCGTTGATCTTTAACTTAATTTTCTCCACACTAATTTTTTTATCACTTGTATCCCTTGTCCTCTGAGCGCATCAAATGTTCCATTATTCCCGGGTCTTACACGGACACGACCTGTTTGAAGAGGACTTTAAACTCTGGACCACACAATACTTTTTGACCAAACAAAGACATAGAAGACCCCTCCGAATGAATGATCAGCTCAATGCCAGGACCACCGAGACAATATAACAGTTAAGTCAAGTAACACCATTGATTCGTAAGTTCATACGAATATGAATGCCAATTGAAGTTCGGAGGGTACCTAGGCCTTAAATGTTCCTGACATTAGTCTTACAGATGAGGAAAAAAATCCGGAAAAGAATTTTCGCCCAGGAAATCTCTTCCGACCGGAAATTTCACCCAGGCCCTCTGCATCCATGGCAATTACATTACCCACTAGATCATAGCGGTGAAAACAATGCTATAATAAAGATAAAATTAAGAAAAATGAGCATTCGTCTCGTATTTAATGGCTATTTGAAAGTTTATTTTGATTTTTAAATATTTTTCTTGTTATATATCGTTTGTATTAGATTATATGTATTATGTAAAAGATTAAAATGTAAAATATGTGTAAGGTATATTTCTCATGAAATCGATAATAGATTATGAAGATGATTTCTGCTATTAATACTGGATTAATCGTGTCAAAACAGGTATTTTGATTACAGGCAGGACTACTTGACCTGCTAAAAATTAAATACCTGTAATTTCAAAACAGTTTACATAAAAATAAATTGGTATCTCACAACTGTACTTCTTTAGCATCTATATTAACTCAAAATAACAATAAAATATAAAAATTAATAGTTTACAAATTTCACAAATTATGATTAACGGTTCAATTAAAAATTCCCAACCATCACTCATTCACTTAATTATTGCTATTAACTGAAGCAACAAACATATGAACTACTTGTTTATAAGAGAGGTAGAATTTTTTTCTCTATTTTCGTAGACACTTCTATGAAAATTCAATCGTCCTTGACCAAAGTCGAGTGTAGGTAAGAACGCGTCTCCTAACTACAAGTCCATTCCGTAGATGAAGTAAATGCAAGTGCCGAACGAGATACGAAGATACGAGTGGGGAAATCTAACCAAACACGTCCACAAATAAAGGAACAGTCATGTGTCACGCATTAGTGTGGTTTATTTCAGGCGTACTCTACTGATGATTATGAGTCAGATTTGCGACTAGCGTGAACGCCGAGTTAATCGAAAGGTTCAGATGGTACAATCCGTCATGACGTAATATGCTTCGTAATAGAATTCTTGTGGTTGCTTTCTTCTGAGCTCTGGACTGTATATAACATGAAAATAAAATTTAATGCCTGAGACGGGACATCGCTCGCAGTGTCATCTTACGAGTTCTATAACAGAAAATCATTTTAATGAAAATGTTTTACTTTATAGCTGTAACTTTATATATATATATATATATATATATATATATATATATATAAACTGAAAATAACGAATTTGTTTTTTTAATATTGCTATATTACTATATTGGATAATAGTTATTGTATCGAACTATCATTTTAGTTTTCATGTTGTTACGTAATTATCTTCGTTGTTTGGTGCCACGAACAAACTTCATTTCACTATGCGATTCTCTATCTTAAAGTAGGTCATGAAATGGCAAAAGAAGATGAGACCAGTAAATGAGCAGCGACCCGCATTAAAACTGCGGAAACATTTCTGCTCCAGATAATAGACATTTAAATGATGATGTACCTAACTTAACTTCCTTCACTTTCATATGCAAATTACCTTTGTTGTGTGTCGAGCACTTGTACTTCAACTCTCTATACCAATCATCTCTGCACTCTTTACAATTTCATTGCAGTTATATTCTTACAATTCCATTTCAATTAAAGTGCATTTATTTATTTATCCAAGAATATCAAAGATTTAATTTGCTAAATGGTATATTTATTATATCAGCGTGATAAATAATATATTTGACCTAGAGGGTAGCGTTTGCGACTTGTATTCGAAAGGTCCGAACTCAAATTCTAGTGCTGACTACTTTCGTTTTTTTTTGTCTGTCATTCCATGTCCAAATTCTAGTTTGGACTTTCATTACCATTTAACCATCAATTAAACGTTTTATAGTTAATTAAAATAATACATTAATAATATTATAAAATGGTGAGCAACATGGTATTTATGGAAGCAAGATGTAAGAATAGTTGAGTCTCGTAGAATGCGATGGGCAGGACATGTGGCACGAATGGGGAATGAAAGAGGAGTATGAAAACTCCTTGTAGGAAAACCAGAAGGAAAGCGTCCCGTAGGTAGCCAAATAATAAAATGGCAGAATGACATTAACCATGATTTAAGGGCAGTAGATTATACAGGGGATGATTGGAAAAAAAATAACTATGGGTATTGATGTTAAGGAGAACGTATGTCCGCGCGGCAATGAACCTAGGGTTCGTTAGTGCCAGTGAATTAACTAACTAGTGTTGGCAATCAGTGTTTCCGTCCGGCTTTCTCCTTCACTTTTTAGTAATAAAAGATTCATCTGGCCGCCTTACAAGGGCTGCGCAGATATAGTTGGGTGGAGGGATTGCCACCTTACAGCCTCCCAACTTGCTTCAGCTTTGTTTTTAGGGTGCTTTCCCTTAGGTAGATTGCCTTCTCTTCGGCTCTGAGCTCTACCTGCCCATTATAGCCGTCCAATCTGGAACAGACGCTATGCTGATTTTGGTTCACCCCGGGTATTTCATTTCCCCGGTACCACCTATATTTAGGAGGCATTCCCCTATCCACCACCTGGGGAGGCGCCCGATGGGGGATCAGCAACCCCTCACGGATAACAAAATAATAGAACAAGTATCACATTTCCAATATTTAGGATGTGATATAACTTATAGAGAAAATAAAGATATAGAAAATAAAGTAAATAAATTTCAGGCTATTTGTGGAACCATAAAAAGAACCTTAGGTCGGAAAACAAGGAAAGATACGAAACTTAAATTATATAAAACAATGGCTGTTCCTTTGTTGTTGTATGGAAGTGAAAAGTGGATAATGAAATCAAGGGATAAAAGCAGGATACAGACTGCGGAGATGCTGTTTTTACGTAATGTGAAAGGATGCACAAGAGCGGATAGAATAAGGAATGAAATTATTCGAGAAGAATTAGATATATATAAAATTGAAGATAAAATCAGCGAAAATAATAAGAAATGGACAGAACACTTAATGAGAATGAACAACGAAAGAATACCAAAAAGAACCTTCCTGTATACTCCCAGAGGAACAAGAGATGTTGGCCGACCACGCAGAAGATGGACTCCACTTTTAACTTCGCCGGAACAGGCTGCATAGCCTAAACCTTGTAGTAGAAGAAGAAGAAGAAGAAGAAGAAGAAGAAGAGTGTTGGCAATGTCCAGAATCGCCCACTGTGCCGCATAAGTATTACAACCAGTTGTAGATCCTTGGTGATAAAATCACTAGTGACTATCATTTTAGGGTTTAGTGACTTAGCCCTCGCATATTTAGCGGCATAGGTGTTTAGCCGTGTAATAGCAGGTGTGGTCTCCCCAGAGCAGGGCATTGTCGAGAAGCAGAGTTGGAAAAGCAGAGAGTGTCAGAGAGTTAGTTTAGTACGACTATTTCAGGGATTATAATCCCTGCGACTATTTAACTCACGCCCCAAATGGGAGTCAGGGACCAATCACATTTCAATGATTTTTTATTTACAACCACATCACAGTCGTTTTTCACCTTGATTTTATCAGTTTAATTTTATCACTTTAAAATCAAGCTCCTCCTTTTTAACATTCTGAATAGGCCATAGCATTAGTTTGCAGTGACTACATGTGGCTGCCAGATTGTATATACAGTGCACGAAAGTGACCAACTAGTGCTTGCGGGATATAATAGAAAAACATTTGCAGCAATTGATTATACCACAAAAGAAAAACACTGTTTACACTTTCTTAAACGTATTACGTATTTCCCACGTAATAACATTCCACAAAAATATAATTGACATATTTACATCATAGGACACCAGAAATTAATTAATATACTGTTTGATGTGTATAATTTTTTCTCCACTAGAGTGCATTCTTACAATATTGCGATCCTTTGGCAATAAATAAAATGATCTGGTTGCAGTGATGAACAAGTGAAACATAACAAACGTTTCTCATTTGTTTTCAAACATCGCAGTTTACATTAAATATATAAATATTTTAAAATAACTATATTTAAATAATGATTTGTGAGTAAATAGCTTAATTTTATTCGTTAAATAGTCCTAACAAATGTCATTCTTGATTTCCAAATTCTCTACATAAATCCACTCCTCACTTCGTGAGTCGTAAATTTATCGATAATTTGGAAATCACTCGTGGCATTACTTATGATAAAATGTATCCGTTATACGACAAATCGAAAGACTTAAAACATGAATAAATTGGTTGCTGTCATTGGCTAGCAGAAGACAAACCGGATACTTCTGGTTAACGTGGATTCAGTTTAGCTTTTGTTACTTCTCATATTAAATAGCTACTCACTTATCACAACTCAAAAATTAGTTAAAAAAACTATTCCCTGTATACAAAAATTGATAGAAGAGAAATCCAAATTATTTCATAACATAATTAAAATAGGAAGAACCCATCTTATGGATGCAACTCCTATTACTTTAGGACATGAATTTTCCGGATGTTTCCCATATAGATCATGGCTTAAATGCTATAAATAAAACTTTAGATCATTTTTCTGACCCAGTTCCCGGACCTATACAAATATATATATATAAAGTCCACAGCTGTGGTCTCGAGGTAGAGTGCTGCCTTGTCACGCAGCGGGCCCGAGTTCGATCCCCGGTCGGGGCAGTTTTTCTGGTGAGGCTTTTATCGGGGTTTTTCCTCACCTGTAAGACAAATGTCAGGAAAACTTTAAGGCCCAAATGGTACCCGAAATCATATGGCCATCATCATCATCATCCTTATCATTATCATCACCATCATCATCCTTCACTGGTGTGGAAAGCAACGGGAAGCTACCACACCTACAATTCCCTAGTAAAGCTGCAAGAATAGCATGATTGCAGTGAAGGGCCTGCCTTCGGGCAGAATTACTATGCTTGGATGGATACATACAGAGCCATATCACAGAGGAAAATACGAATTCTAATTATCTATTCATGAAAAACAATTATGTTTTGCCTTATAAACAATATTATTAACTAATGTAAAAAAGGCGTTTTAGTCATTTCAAATAAGAATCTAATAACACTGGTCGACAAGGTTTTCTTCACAAGAAATCTGATTAGTGAATCTAGTGCATGTTTTCATGCTGAAATCAGAAATATAGTCAGAATTGTTCCATCAGGCACAGTTTTTTTCTTGTGACAGCTACTTTTTAAAATCTTATTTCAGCATTCTCTTTGACCTTTCATAGGAAACTTTACTCGATATGTAGCTATTTTATTCAAGTTGTATTCAAGGAAATTATGTATAATGTCATGCTGAAGCATCAAAAGACAAGACTGCTGAGGTTCATTCATGTTTTGATATGCTCAGACCTGTTAATCTGGCATTGTGATGTGTCAGTCTCACTACGTTAAAAAATAATGGCCTAAACGTGAATCTCTTATCCCTGGCCAGAAAAATGTGTCACGTGTCCCTTTAGTGAATCCTGAAAAAATATATGTATCTCCATTGCATATTAAATTAGGAGTAATGAAAAACTTGGTGAAAGTTATGGATAAACTCTCTGAAGGATTCTTGTACTTGAAATCGAAAAATTTCCTACAGTCAGTGAGGCTAAACTGAAAGAAGGAATTTTTATAGGACCACAAATATGATTATTAATGGCTGATGAACATTCTGAGGATTGTTAAATCCACTTGAAAAAGCAGCCTGGCGCTCTTTCAAAAATATATGTTGCAATTTCCTTGGAAACCATAAAGCAGAAAACTATCGTGGCCTAGTGGCTGATCTTCTGGATTCTAATAAAGCAACATGTACCGGTATTTAAAAATTCACTTCTTGGACTCCTCTCACTTAGACTTCATTCCAGAAATTCTTGGGGCTGTCAGCGATGAGCACGGTGAGCAATATCATCAGCAAATTTCTACAATGTAAAACAGGTACCAAGGCAAGTGGAGTTCTAATCTGCTGGCTGACTACTGTTGGACCAAGAAGAGAGATGTTTCAGATGCAAAATATGCCCGAAAATCACTAACTACCACTTTCTAGGTAAGTCAGAACGAGTAGTATTATAAAAAATTCAAATAAATATCATACAAAACTGCTGCCTGGTCGGGAGAAAAACTGAAATTATATTTGAATTCAGCATGAAAAATACTTACAGAATATATTATTTTTATTCTTGTGAAAAAATAATTTTTGTAGACCAGTGTAATCCTTCAGTTCTTACTATGTTACAAGACTTTTTAAGTAGCTACATTGAGTGCTAATACATGGATTTTTATTGAATAGTGTCAAGTACCTCTTAACTACTGCTTTAGGGATACATAGTTTCTCTAAGTTTTCATCAAATATCCCTTGACCTGTGAAAGACAAGATCAAGATATGAAGCATGTGCTACTGCATTTATTGTAATAGCGAGAAGGTATCGCATTCAAGAAGCCTTAGGTTCAAATTCCGTGAACTTCTACTTACAACACGTTTCGTTCAAACATCATATACTTTTAATCAATACTCAGAGGTATTAATAATAATAATAATAATAATAATAATAATAATAATAATAATAATAATAATAATAATAATAATAATAGTAGTAGTAATAATAATAATAATAATAATAATAATAATTTAATAATAATCATAATAATAACAATAATACCAATTACAATAATAATAATAATGCTGACAGGTCATAGTCTCGGAAGACTTACGATATATGAAGCAAATGTAAATGTATTTTCCTTTAAATTATTCTAATGCCCTGCACTCTCTGATTTCCGGTAGAACGAAATTCGAGTTGCTGAAGTAGAAGTATTATAATTATTATGATGTTGAGTGATGAAATGTCCTATTGAGGTGTATTAATCAAAATAAAGGGAAATGATCTTCTGTTCATATTATGGTTGGGGAATAAATACTGGAAATGAATAACTTAGATCCGAGGTTTGAAAAATTTGAAGAGGAGAACTGAATGGTGTAATTTTCACTTATCTTCGAGATAATGACAGTTCGTGGAAAAAAGGAGAAATAATGCAATCATATCTTCGGACATTTAATATCTCTCTGATAAACATATTATAAACACGCTGCAGTTTTTTTGTCAGTTCGTCGTTAAGATAGGAAAAATACTGCATTACTAAGATTTGAATAAAATTCTTTTGTGACTTGTAGGAAGAGCGGTGAACTAGTGGTTATGCTCCTTGCCTCTAGTTCCGAGGGTCGCGGGTTCAAACCCGGCCGGGGTCGATGGATTTTTTTAGGATGGAAAAATCCAAGGAGCAAGTCCTCCGGGAGGGACTTTAATCCGTGGGTCCCGAGGCTGAAGATTTTCAGGCTCGTAAAAGATCCTTAAGCCTGAATGAAAAGGCCTCTAAGCAAAATTTACCGAATTCTCCCGTCCTAGTACTACCTTGGTTTCCTAGATGTCAGTATGAGGCGAAACGCTGACCACGGACCACTCCTATGACATCTATACGAAAACAAGTGTAACTAAATGAGTATGGTTCAAATTCTTCCCTGTAGGGGGAGAGCGCCTAAAATCTCTGTAAAGGGAAAACAAGGGCTTATAAGATACAAGATGGAAGACATTTGATAAATTATGACCCTGGAATGAAGAGGTACTGAAAAATAATTTAATATATTTGAAAATTAAAGAAGTTGGCTCCGTTGTAAAAAAAAAATACGTGTTTGATTTCTAAGTGCCGTATTAAGATTCCGATGATGGCTACTGGTAAGAGGGTTTATTCGGTGTTATCCAGATTATTAGTGTCGGGATTTATATCCCACCTACAAAATAATCAAAATAAAGCAAAACGCTGTATTACAATTATCACATAATTATGTAACTATGGAGTAAATTATTTACATAAATTTGCTGAAACGAAAATTTACAGCGTTACGTAATACAGAAAAAAAAACATTTGCGAAATGGACAAAAGAAAGAGTGTGAGATAATGAAAACATCTGAATTATAGATCCGGAAGAAACTATTTGTTTTCATGCTTGTGTGTATATCATGCCCGGCATATCAGACAATAAACATTACGGCATAGGAAGTTGTTTTTATACAGGATGCAAAAAAGGTTTACTTCTCTGTACTGCATTATGTGAATAGAACTGCTGAAGTGGAGTATTTGCCATAATTACAACATATAAATGTATCTTGCATGTTTACATAAATTTGTCATTTAATATCTATACGTTATGACTGATTTTAAAACATGAAACAATGATCAGTAATCTATGGTTTTGGCAGAGTCGATGCTTTACATTGGTCGCTCCATAATTAATTTTATATTAGTACCTGGATTTGTTCATTTCATAGATTCATTGTATGTTAATTTACAGACCTTGAATCGATGGAGGGTTAACCAGCTCAGGGACCTTTATCCACGTATGTTAACCATTCAAAATAACTATTATTATCGTTCAACCAGTTTTGTTGTACAACAGATTCCTGAATTAAATTCAAATCCTCCTCAGTGTGGATGTTGAGAAGCAGTGGCGTAGCGTGGCTTATACATTTGAGAAAGCGCAACCACAAGAACATCAATACCGCTAATATAACTACTAATACTACTACACTAACTACAATTATTACTGCTACTTAACTACTTCCACTACTCTAATAATAATAATAATAATAATAATAATAATAATAATAATAATAAAAGTGTATAAAACACTGGCTCTTCCAACTCTTTTGTATGGTAGCGAAGTATGGACGTTGAAACAGAAGGATATAGAGAGACTTAGATCTGCTGAAATGAGATATCTTCGGAGGACTGCAGGATACACACTGCTAGATCACAAAAAAATGAAGACATCTTAGAAGAATTACACATGGAACCTTTAGAAAACAAAATTTCTGATTATAAGTCAAGATGGATGCAACATGTTCATCGAATGGAAGATCACAGAATACCCAAACAAATGCAGGAAGAAGAAGACCAGGACGTCCACTCAAAAGACTTCTGGATGGTGTTTCTCTTGAGGCCGAAACAGGTCAACAAATGGCCTAAATTCGTGAATGTACTATATGATGATGATGATGATGATGATGATGATGATGATGATGATGATGATGATGATGATGATGATGATGATGATGATGATGATGATGATGATGATGATGATGATGATTATGATGATGATGATGATGATGATGATTATGATGATGATGATGATGATGATGATGATGATGATGATGTGATGATGATGATGATGATGATGATGATGATGATGATGATGATGATGATGATGATGATGATGATGATGATGATGATGATGATGATGATGATGATGATGATGATGATGATGATGATGATGATGATGATGATGATGATGATGATGATGATGATGATGATGATGATGATGATGATGATGATGATGATGATGATGATGATGTGATGATGATGATGATGATGATGATGATGATGATGATGATGATGATGATGATGATGATGCTGCTGCTGCTGATGATGATGATGATGATGATGATGATGATGATGATGATGATAATAATAATAATAATAATAATGCTAGCCTTATCATACTTTTTGTAGTGCAACTTTATCTGCTTGTATTTGTAGCAAAGATGTATAATGTTATCGAAAAATGTTTTCTTGGTCATCAATAATTCAAGCAAGCGATTTTTTTTATATTTAACTAGCTAATATCCGGAGTGTGCTGCTACGCGTAAATAAATGAAAATTAATGTGTTTTTATGTTTAGTTGAATAAGCAGACGGAAAATTAATTATAAATTTATATCGTAAATATTTTATTATTCCGTGCTGATTACCAGCGTTGCCCGGAAATCTACTTACCTCGATCTTCTTGGCACAAATGAACTGAAAGACAAAAATTAATGTGTTTTTTTGTTTAAGTAAAAGGAAAAAAAATATTGTAATTATTTTTAGATACTCCGTGCTGATTATCCGGCGTTGTCCGCGAATCTACTTCATCATCATCATCATCATAGTACATTCACGAATTTAGGCCATTTGTTGACCTGTTTCGGCCTCAAGAGAAACACCATCCAGAATCTACTTATTCGGATTTTTTTGGCATAAATGAGCTGAAAGACGAAAATGAATGTGATTTTATGTTTAGTCGAATAATTAAAAGGAAAAATAATTATAAATTTATACCGTAATTATTTTCAGAAACCCCGTGATGATTAGCCGGGGATCTATTTATCCCGATCGTCTTGACATAAGTGAGCTGAAAGATAAAATTCGTCATTGTGAGTTATCTGTAAAATAATATCCTGCATGCGCTACTACGGTTGCACGCGAATCTATTTACATAAAAATTATACTTATCTTGGCATCAATGAAAGATAAAAATGGTTATTGTGAGTTAACCATTAAATATATACATTTTGTTACTGCAGACTTTTTTGTAGAGTGTATTCAATTCTGTGTACATTAATTTTGTTTACTTGTTATGGTTTAGGCAGCGTAAGCAATTTAAGCGTCCAAATTTTTTTCACGTTTTTCACTAAAGGCTAATTTTTAAGGGTGAAAGGGTTGAGTATTACAACTCTCTTATAGCCTATACACTTCCCGGGAATCTCCTAAAGATTTTGTAAAAAGCCCGATCACAATCGGATGAACGATATGGCAGCGCATAAAATACGAACAAACCTTCAAGTTTATATATTAGATAGATACATATTATATATTAAATCACTACAATCACATAGCCACGATAGAGTTTCATACTGTACGCGAAAGTTTCGGGTGAAAAATTTTCCGTCTTTTGGTGACTGCAGCTATTTTAAGGTCCGTTTCTGCCGCCCATCTTATATAACTTTTATTAAGTTGTTCTTAAAAAATAAGTGTGTATTTTTTTAATTGTTCAATTACACAACTATACTAACTGCTTCCATTCTACAATCCGTTGCAAGCATATGAGGTACTTGTATGGTCTGAGTTTAAATCGCACTTTGTTAACGAGTAACGTGGTTCTTACAACTGGAGAGGTATCGGCAAATACAACGTAGTCACAACGTCACCGCGCTTCCACAAGACATATTCATATTCTCACTTCTTAAAACCTATTATTTCTTGTAGAAGTAACAAAACTGGTGTTGTTACTATTATTTAATATTATGGGGTGCAAATGAAAAACACAGTAAATAAAAAACATGCTAAATAATTTCCGATTCATTTGTGAAATAAAGAAGATCACAAAAAAACATTTCTTACCACAGACATAGAACAAGGACAGGGGGCGTCGAGGGAAGAGGACATAGTGTAGTGAAAAGTATGATGATCGTCCAGTCAGGCATGCGCAGTGCACTGAAGACATATTCCTGGCGCTCGGCGGATGAAAGACTGACCAGAGTCATGGAAATCAAAGGAGTGAAAAGCCTAACACTTGATATAATAATATGAAGCCCCTAACGAATGATTTCACAGCAATAATATTTACGTATGAGACGAAGGGATTTTTTTTATTGTATTTGGATAGTGGATACGGTATATTTTGCATCTATTGATATATGCTTCCAGCCCCTAAATGGACGTTACGCCCCCTGTTGAGAAGGCATGTGGTACTGTTGATGGCGATTCATCAGTTAAATGGGACGTTTAAGCCGAGCTGTCATTTTGATACTTTTCGAAGAAAGTAGGCAAGGTGCCAACACAGGGTTTCAACTTCTTCCACGTCTTCTTCAACATCCCTCATACAACACACTTACACTACACAAACACTTAAATACACACACACACACTACACAACACACTGGCCTACGGTAAAGTGGTCTGCCGAAGTGGTGCGTAAAAATTGAAAACTATATAATTTACTCCATATATCCGCCTATCGTGCAATTCGAAACACTAAAAGTTCAGCGGTTGGCAATGGAACAAACACACACATTTTTAAATGATAAGTAATGTTGACAGGAGCAAGCTGAAACTTAACAACTATTTTCATTCATACAACATCATGAAGAATGAATTTAGTTAATAATACACTTTTCTATGCTCGGGGAAACAAGAGTAAAGTCCACAACGACAACTAATTTTTAATAGGTTGGCGGAAGTGGCAACCCTCTAGATGGGGTTAGTACATCCAGGAGCTGGACCTAAAGCTTCGAGGTGGTAGCCCCACCAATGGTCTACTCTGAATAGCGTTGCTACCGCGATCAGAGGAAAACACATTACTCGTATTCTTGGGAACAGGCAACTCTTGCCTAAACCAGGAAGTGAAGAAGAAGATACACTTTTCTAGTACAATTATTTAATTCAACCCTATTATAGGAAAACTTGTTTTATGTACCTAGATTACATTTCATCTTCCCTAGATTATTTACCCTTAAACTTAGAAAGCTAGCACAAACACGTAATCTTATTTTTTGTCCGTTTCATCCTAAAATCAATTATTTTGTGAATTGAACTAGTTCACCATAAATTATTATAATGAAACTAATGTAAGATTTTTATGTACTTTCGAATAGTAAATTAAACCGAAGAAATATTATTAATTTTAGAAGAGTGCAGGTAAACAATATTAGATAGGAGATACAGAGTCTCTGAACAAAAATCTTTCTCAGTTGCTAAAATTGATTAAATTTTATTTTCATAACAATGAGTTGGTGTTAATGCACTAACTCTCATTAAATATCGGAAGGTTTTGGACGTACGGCAAAAGTTATACGTCCACATACTTTGTGCAATACTTTACTGGTAAAATTGTTTATCTGCGTTGCTTTGATGACCGAAGTTAATGCGAAAGTGGTCCAAAAAGTTGTTTTCATCGTTCCTCACTAAAGAATGTTCTTCAAGGTGAATATACAATTTAAAAATGTTATACAAAAAATTCAAATACCTTATGTATCGTTAAATAAACAAAAAAATATAAAAATATTTATTTTTGTAAATGCTAAGAAGGATAATTTTATTAATATTTGCAATGATTATTTTTATATTTATTGCTCTAACTTTCGTTTGCTATTTATTAATGTACTGCTGTATGTACCGTTGGAAGTGGGGGTTTCGAACAAAAAAAAATCGTAATACCCCATTATCTAAGCCCATACACTTTTTAAAATGAATAAACTAAATATTATACCTGCAGATGTGTTATTTATAAATTGTAGCTGTTTCCGATAGGGTTAAAAAAGAAAAAAAAACTGAAAATTGGCAAATTATTTTGTTGAGGTCCCTATGATATTTAAAAAGTGTCACTAAATTAAAAACTTACTTAATACTTACTTACTCACTGGCACTATCGAACCCGTAGGTTCATGACCGCGTGGACATAAGCTCTCCATACATCCCTATCCTGAGCTAATGCATTCAAATCATCCCCTGTATAACCTACTTCCCTCAAATCATAGTTAATGTTGATCTCCCACCTCATTCTTCGTCTACCAACTGGGCGTTTTCCCTCTGGCTTTCCTACAAGAAGCTTCCATGCACGTCTTTCATTCCCCATACGCGCAACATGTCCTACCCATAGCAGTCTACGAGACTTAACTGTTCTTATTATATCTGGCTTCCTATAAAGACCATGTAGTTCATTGTTATGTAGTATTCTCCATTCACCTATCTGTTCATCTCTCTTTGGTCCAAAAATTTTCTTAAGAACTTTATTCTCAAAAACTCGTAATCTCATTTCCTCCCTTAAAGTAAGAGTCCATGTTTCGCACCCATTTAATATAACTGGTAGAATAATAGTTTTATATATTTTCAGTTTAACGTTTTTTGAAAGGAGTTGGGACGTCAAAAGTCTCTGCAATGCATAATAGCACGCATTTCCAGAATTGAGCCTATGTTTAATTTCTTTGTGCATCTTATTCCTATTTGTGATTATTGTTCCTAGGTATTTGAATTCAGCCACATCCTCAAAATTTCCCTCATTTTTCATTAGCTGTCCATTTCCATTATATAATGCATTTCTACGTGTGACCATATATTTAGTTTTATTTATATTTACTTCCAGTCCTAATTCCTTAGTGTTACTCAATAGTGTGTGCGTGTTGGCCTTTAGTATCTCTTCGCTATCGACCAATAGTATTACATCATCAGCATAAACTAACAGCTTATTAATACCATTCAGTTGTAGGCTTTTCTCATCCTCTAAAGATTTGATGGCATGCTCTAGTACAAAATTAAATAGTAGAGGAGATAGTGCATCTCCTTGCTTCAACCCATTCTGGATTTCAAAGGTGTCCGAAAACTGTTTGCTACACGAACCCTACTCTTTATGTCATTTAGACACATTCGTCTACGTCTAGCTAACTTTTTAGGAATTCCGAACTCCAGCAGGATACTGTATAACTTCTCACTCTTAATTGAATAATATGCTTTTTTGAAGTCTACATATATTTGATGTACAGTACCATTATATTCCCATTTCTTTCCTAAAATTTGTCTTATACTAAAAATCTGATCTGTTGTACACCTGTTTCTTCTAAATCCACATTGATGATCTCCTAGAATGTCATCAACAAAGGTAGTAAGTCTGCTTACTAATATATTTATTAGAATTTTGTACGAAGTTGAAAATAATGAGATGCCCCTGTAGATGTTGTAATCAGTTTTATCTCCTTTCTTATAAATTGGTAATAATTGATTCTTTCCATTCATCTGGAAGAGCTTCTTTTTCCCAAGTCATACTAAGCAATCCGCGTACCTCGTCCATCAATTATTCTTCCCCTGATTTTATGAGTTCTGCTGGGATCTCATCCGAACCTGATTCTATATACATCTTCAATTTTTCTATCGCCATTTCAACCTCTAATACACTTGGTTCAGCGACTGCTCTCTGTAACATATCCTCCTCAATGTCCTCTTCTGTATGTACATTTAATAGCTGATTAAAGTAACTTTTTCCATCTATTTAATATACTCCTGGAATCTGCAATCATTTCCCCACTTTCATTCCGAATTATGTTTGTTCTTGACTGAAACCCTTTCTTTTCTATCCTAATTCCCTGATATAATTCTCTAATGTTCCTATTTTTTGCATTCATTTCAAGATCATTAATCTTCTTTCTGAGATATTCCCTCTTTTTACTCTTTAGTAGTCTGGTGGATTCCCGTCTAATACTACCTAATTGCTCTAAATTTACCTCATTTGGCTCGTGTAACAATTTCATTTTTGCTAGCTTTCTTTTCTTTACAATGTCCGCACGTTCCTCATCAAACCATTTCTTATGTTTCCTCTTTTTTAAATAACCAATGTTTTCTAACAATTTAATAGTATCTCTTATAGCCTCCCTTTCATTATTTATATCAGTTCTTCTTCGTTTGCCACATTGTCATCTGAAGATTCCCGTATTTCAAATCTATTAGCAATTTTGATTTGGTATTCTTGCCGCATTTCATTATATTTCAAGTTTTTTAATTCAATAATATCAGAATCATCTTTAGCGTTTGTTCCTCTCATAAGCGATAGCCGTTGTCTGATTTGCACCCTGACCAGATGATGATCCGAATTGCAATCTGTCCCTCTAACTGATTTAACATCGATGATGCTACTGTACCAGCGTTTGTCCACTATTACATGATCTATCTGGTTCCGAGTTTCTCCATCTGGAGACGTCCTGGTGTATTTATGAATATCTTTATACTGAAATGTTGTGCTCTTAACAATGAGATTCTTTGATGTGGCAAAGGTGACTAATCTAACCCCATTCTCGTTACTATTTTCATGAAGACTGAATTTGCCTATTGTTGGTTTGAGTATATCTTCCCGTCCCACTTTTGCATTAAAATCTCCTAAGACAATTTTCATATGATATCGTGAAAGACTGTCAAATAAGCATTCTAATTCTTCATAGAACTCATCCTTGATCTTGCCATCTTTATCTCCTGTGGGAGCATGTGCATTTACGATTACAAAAATCCTGTCGTTTACCCTTTAGAAGTATGTATGATATCCTGTCACTGACAAACGTAATATCTCGGATAGCGGACAGGATCCTCCTTCGGACTAAAAAACCCGTTCCAAATGCAGATCTTTCTGCACCCCCGTAGTATAATGCAAAGCTTCCTGATTCCTGACTACCTTCTCCTGGCCACTTAACTTCCTGCAAAGCGACTATATCCGAGGGCGATTTATCTAATTCCCGCGTTAATATCTCTAGTGTCCCACTTTTGTATAAAGTCCTAACATTCCATGTTCCTAGGAACATGTCCCTGTGTATGAGCCTTTGGCATGGGCTCCCTGATGTAGTCCCCGCCCGGAGAACCGAATGGGGGACTATTTGATCTCCGGAAAATTTTACCCCAGTTGAACCCATGTCCACATTTCTGGACGGTTGTATTTTTACGGTGAAAGATCGTCACTATTTCGACAAAGGTACTTTTTTCGTCTGGCGTATCACCTTCGACCAGTCCGGCATGGGTAACCCTATCGGCAACAATGCTACCGCCGGCGTAGCTCCCGGGATCATTTATGCACGCGAGCCACTCCACCACGACAAGGTAAAGATACCATGGAGGGACTAAATTAAACACTACTGCATTTAATGCATTCAGTATTTTATTGGCCAATGAAACATTAAAAACAAAATACAATATATTTGTTAATGCAGTACTGATTTAAGTTTATATTTATTAAATTATAAAAGAAGGAATTTGACCGGATTAAAATGTATTAATTAATGGTTCCAAAGTTAATATTGTGAGCATTTGAATATTCTGCGGAAGCTGCAGAAGGGCGGTATCAAAAGTTTTATATGAAAATGTCAGCATCAACTTCATCCATTTCACAGAAATAAATAAATCCAACAAATTAATGCCCTAAACAATTTGACAAAAAATACAAACAAAGTATATAAATATGGCTTACAATTAAACGTAAGTAAAGTAATATCTCGCGTGTGATCATCTCGACAGCTGCCGTATGATCAAAACAGTTCGATGCGAAAACATGCATTTATTCACGTACGTCACGAAGTCAAAGGCACGGCATGGCACGGCTGTCGCTGATTCTAGTGATATTGTTGCCTCACTATGATGGTTGTCCAGCGGCTCACATTGTTTCCCCGCAACTGTTATATATAATTAAATACAAAGATGCCGACTACCGCCACTATAATAATTCCGCATGTCAAGCATTGTCGCGCGGTACCCGCTTTTATATAAACAGACAACCACCATAGTGAGGCGATAATAATAGATGGCTTCAACACGCACGAGAAGCCGGCGCCATGCCGTTCTCATCTAATGTGAAAAGTCCTATGTTCTTATTTATTTTACTAAAATAATGTGGGCATACAACGTTTTGTCTTACGTCCAAAACCGTCTCCCTGGGGGTCCATTTATCGGGCCTCGGCTGTGCTCACAACAGCAACAGGGCGCGTGCCCGGGTGGCGGATAGGGGAACGGTCGGTTGTTTGCTTGCATTCCTCCCGGCTATGTCCAGACCAGACCCGCGGGCCATTTGTGAGGTCGTCAGGACTCAAGCGACCTGACATACTACATAGCTCGTGCTGCCCACTTCAGCAGCCAATCGCGTCCCCTCGGTGGCGTAGTGGGGAAAAGGTCGGTGGATCTACTAGTCAGTCCTCCCTTCCAAGTCCGATGGACTCGCGGACCATAAGTGGGGTCAACAGGAGACGAGCGCCCTGTTATACTAAAGCTCACCTATCCCACAACGGGATCAGCGGCCGCCGTGGCGAAGCGGTGGGGGACTGGAGATCAGAAGCTCCTTTCTCTTGGTTCAATGAACCCGAGGACCACTGTGGGGGCACCCTGGATGCCTACATTGCTCAGTGGGCTGGTCTCACAGCAGCGGCACGACTAGGCCTAGTCTTGCGAACGGGCTGGTTAGGATAATACCGGACGTAATGCTGCGAATTACCACCAGGTCAATAAGCTCGGAAAAAGGAGGAAGCGCGGTCATTGTTGGTGAGATTAGCGCCGACTATGGGACCGAGTGACCCAAGGACAATCTGTGAGGTCGTCAGGAGTTGAGAGACCTGACGTACTAATGCTCAGGCTGGACCCACTTCAGCAACCAAACACGTCCCCAGTTGGTGCACTGGGGGAAAGGTCGGTGGATCTGCTTAACACTCCTCCCGGCCAAGACCAAGGGACTCGTGAACCATTAGTGGGGTCGGCAGGAGTTGAGCGCCTTGCCGTACTATTGCTCATCTGGTGGAGCTTGCGAGCTCCGTGCTGGCCCACAACTGCAACAGAACACGTCCCTGGGGGCACACCAGGGCACGGCTCGGACCAGTGCAGAGGGGAGCAACTGTACTGGTTCCTGGCTCAGTCTACGGGCTCGTGGACAAACTGTGGGGTCGCCAGGAGATGAGCAGCTGGATGTACTAAAGTCTCACACTGTGGGGCTTGTGGACTAGCCCTAGCCGGTCTCACAACGGCTGCAGGATACATCCCTGGAGGCAGAACAGGGGAACGGTCGGTGGCTCAAGGAGCCCTTGGACCAACTGTGGGGTCGTCAGGAATGAGCGACCTGACGACTACGAAGCTCAGCAATTCCCAGCAGTTTCAACTCCAACACCTTCTCCCTAGTGTTGGTTTCAAGCCGGAAACTTTGAATGTGGACGCGAACTAGATAGGGAGGACAATTCTTGGACTTGGGAGTATGGTCATGATGACCGAGGTATCCCAAGGGGTGGTGGCTTGGGCCTAGATGTCGTCCAAAACCGTCTAATCTGAAAGGAACGTAATGTTAAAAGCCCCAAGCTCTTTTTTCTTTTCCACTAATAGAAATGGCACGTTCACATTCTTTAGAGAAGTTATGTTACCTAAATATTAGGCATATACATGCTAATTAATTATGTGTCATTGAAGCGATGCTGACCACATGCCACTCTACCCACTAATATCTGTAGCGAAAATACTAAATTCGGTAAAACTGAAAAGAAAACTTCCACGGCGCGGCCCTTGGCCTACCAGCTAGCTTCTAACCACACATCCACATGTGCTCATCACAGAGATAGATGATCATCGAACCAGTTTAGGGGTGACATGCGGTCAGCATCTAGCCTTAACCACTCGGCTAAAGGCGCGGGGTAACTAAATTCTCTAGTTCAAGAAACTCCTGAATGAAGGACGTATGGGGTATACATACATACATACATACATACATACATACATACATACATAGACACATATATGCATACATACACGGGTACACACATAAATACATGTTAATTCATTATTGGGAAACAAAATTCGTAGACATTATACTAATCTGAGATGCAATTTTAACTTTTAATTAATAAAAATCCTTCATTTGCGTCAGCGTTAAAATTGATTAGTTCTTAATAGTTGGTCTCCTCAATATTAAGGACAGATCCAGTCTCATACCACTCCACACTTCTATTTAATTTAAATACTGTATATCTTATATCAAAGCTCATTTGGCATAAAATATATAAAATATCCATCCATAGTAATTCTGCCAGAGGGCAGGTCTTTTACTGCAATCATAGCATTTCCAGGCTATGCTTGCAGTTTTACTAGGAAATTGTAGGGGTGGTAGCTTCCCGTTGCTTTCCACACCGGTGAAGGATGATGACAATGATGATAATGAGAAGGATGATGACGATGATGATGATGGCCATATAATTTCGGGGACCGTTTGGATCTTAAAATATAAAATATAATGGATGTGAAATATTTTATTAATCGTCTAGCAGTATTTGCTCATAGAAATGAAAAATGCAATTACTTCAAAGTCACCGTATTGAACTGGAATTCGACCCTAGTTGTTGAAAGTAGACAAATATACCATAGAGGCAGTAAAGTCGGCTATATAAACCGTAAAAGTACTCATTGTTCTATCTAACCTTTCACTGTAAAATATTACTTAGAATTATTTAAGAAATTCTCATTACTGTAATTAAGACATTGTTTCGAAAAAAGAACTCTCTCGCCCATGCAGTATCTAATTTGAATTATATTAATTTGAAACAATTTAATTGTGAAAATAGCATAACAAAACCATGTCCTGTCCTATTCATCACGTCTTAAATGGATACATATAATAAAGATATGTATCTCCTCCATGAATAATATTAAGCTTTTATTAGTATTCAGATTTTTAAAAAGTTATTTTGACTTAAGACCATAAAAACATTCTTGTGCTGCGATATGCAAATGTACAGGGTGGATCGCTCGAATGGACCTAATTTCAATTGCTTGTTACTGGCAAACGGTTGAAGATAGAAACTTAAAACAACGTTCATAGTACAGAAAAACTCACCAAGTTTCGAATCCTGTCGGTAGATGGCACAAAGATACGTTTCTCGTTCTTAGATTTAATTGTTTGTGAAAATGGCGACTCCGCAGATGAAAGCGCAAGCTGTTTTGTGGTATGCGGAGTTTAAATCAATCATTAGAGTTCAAAGGGAGTTCCGGCGTGTGTTTATCCGTGATGCTCCAACTGCTAGAAGCATAAAGAAGTGGCGTGATACATTATTAGCTACAGGATCTGTGTTGAAGAAGCATGGTGGTGGTCGCAGAGCATCCGATGAAATGGTAGCAAATGTTCAAGCCGCATTTGAGCGAAGCCCCCGGAAGTCATTAAGAAGAGCTTCGCGGGAACTTCAAATACCAAAATCGACATTACAACGGATTGTCCACAAACGCCTCAAACTGCACGCATATAAAGTGCAGTTAGTGCAACGTCTGGAGCCGAATGACATGCCGAAACGAGTGGAATTCGCCAATACGATGCTGGACCGTCTCGGCGCTGATCCTGACTTCATGACCAAGATTTTCTTCTCGGACGAAGCCACTTTCCATTTGTCAGGCAAGGTAAACCGGCATAATGTGCGGATCTGGGGATCGGAGAATCCTCACGCTATTCAAGAGCATGTTCGTGATAGTCCGAAGATGAATGTTTGGTGCAGTTTGTCACATAATAAGGTCATTGGACCGTTTTTCTTCGCCGAGAAAACTGTTCGTGGTACCACATATCTTGACATGCTGGAGCAGTTCTTCTTTCCACAAATTGAACAACTGCAGCCTAACATCGTTTTCCAGCAAGATGGTGCTCCTCCCCACTGGTCCAATGAAGTTCGTACGACTTTGGACAACATTTTCCCTGGCCGTTGGATTGGTAGGGGAGGACCAATCGCGTGGCCCCCGAGATCTCCCGATTTAACACCACTGGATTTCTTTCTCTGGGGCTATGTCAAAGATAAAGTTTACACCACCCCAGTCAAAGACCTTCGTGATCTTCGTGAGCGCATCATAGAGGCTATTGAGAACATTCCAGAAGACATACTCCAACGTACTTGGCAAGAAATTGTTCATCGCTTTGATATCGTCACAGTGACTGCTGGGGCTCATATAGAGATGTGGTGATCTGGATATCAAAACTTGGTGAGTTTTTCTGTAATATGAACGTTGTTTTAAGTTTCTATCTTCAACCGTTTGCCAGTAACAAGCAATTGAAATTAGGTCCATTCGAGCGGTCCACCCTGTATTATAAAAAGCTACTATCTACTGCACGTGGCACATACCGATACAGGTTTTTTACATCTAGTCATCAAAGCGAGCGCTTCCTTTCTTAAATATAATTACTTCACCAGAGTCCCGCTGTGATCTCTAGGCAGCGTGCTGCCATGTCACGCAGCGAGCCCGGGTCCAATCCCCGGTCGGGACAAGTTTCCTGGATGATATTTTTTTCGGGGTTTTTCCTCACCCGTAAGTCAAATGTCAGGAAACTTTAAGGACTCTCCTGGCGCATCATCATCTAACATACATCATCATTGGGAGAGCGTAACACCGCCTTCCAGGCGCCCCAACCTCAGAAGTGGGTTACAATAACGCCGTGCCAGGAGAGATTACCAGAATGTCGAAATGTCAACATAGTGGCATTGAATAAAATAAAGAATATAAATCATATGGCTATCGCAATCATCATCAATCATATTCATCTTAGTTTAAGTTTAGGATTAGGGACTCTCCTGGCGCACCATTATCATCATCACCCATCATATCATCGGGGCAACGTAACCCCGCCTTCCAGGCGCCCCAACCTCAGAAGTGGGTTACGAGTACGCCATGCCAGGAGAGAAACCAGGAATGTCGAAAGACAAGCCTGGGGCATTTGAAAAAAAAATAATGGACACCAGACACAGATATTGACTAGAACCAGCCAGTTGTTTGCACGGTAGACAAATTATAGTCGATTACCTTCCCACATCTCTCTCTTTGTCGTCTTCCACTCGAAAGGGAAACATGTATTGGCAGCGTTCACGCATATTTGCAGCAATTATGTGTTCCAGTGCCACCCGCTGCATTATTCGTGCTTCAGGTTCCTCGCTAGGAGAATAAATGATGCAAATGGGTCTATTTCCAATTTTAAAATATAAAATTATGGAATATTCACCTGAAAGGTCCGTCTCCTCAACTTAATTAATTACGTTGACGAGACGGACCTTTCAGGTGATTATTCCATAATTTTATATTTTAATTTTGAATAATACCTCAACGGAACACATCATGAATCTTATAAAAGTTGACTATTTACAATTTATCCACCATCTCGGCAGACTATTTTACGTAGATAATGTTTACTTATAATCGAAGATCACGACTACAGTTGACTTACCCCCCCCCCAATCTGTTATTTGAATGAAATCACGTTTTTAAGAGTTAATACATAAACTAACAAATCACCCACATGTTTCCTAATTCTATCCTGGCCTGGTTACCCTTACATAGTATATTGTTATACGAGTGTGGTAAACACTTCATACGGATCGAAGAAAAGTTTAAAAAAGCGAGGCGTTTGCGACGAGTTTTTTTTTTTAATTTCCGAGATTCCTTTATGTGTTTACCACACGAGTATTACATACTATTTTTTGCACTATATGTATTTATTTTTGTAAGTAAGTTATTAGCTAAAATAATAATAAATATAATTGAAGATAGATGTTAGATTTCAGAAGGTGAATCGGCTATATGTGTTGCTGTGGAGAAATAATAAGTATTGTTGGTCATGCCGCCATCATATATTTGTTAGACATATTTCTGATTATGGAGAACGTTTTAGACGATGTGTCCAGTGATGATGAAATAGAAGAAGCGTGGAAAGCTGGATGTGGTTAATTAATACCAAAATTAATACAAATTGCAGTATCACTATCAATATTTCAAAATAAATGTTTTTTCTTACACACTAGTGTTTTTGGTCATTTTTTGAAGTATTGAGGTTTATTTTGTTTTCATAGCAACCACGATTGTATGCGGGAATGTCAAATTACGATGCACATCAAGAATAACAGTAAGTATACAGTATTAGTTACTTTGTGCAAAAAAAAAAGTCTTATTGTTTTCGATCACTGCCCTCTTTTTTTTATTTTAAAAGTAATCATAGCAATCGGTAGCACAAAACGGAAGCAAAACAAGAAAAAATGATTTTCTATATTTTGCTCTACCCTACTACTAATTTGTCAGGTATAAATAGCGAAATAATTATACAATTATAATGTAGCAACTAAGATAAATTTAACATTAAGAATCATAAATAGGTTTGCATTATTAATATATCGTCATATGTTATTTAATTGAATTATATATATAACATTTAAGGTAATTTTATTGCCTTCTTGGATCTTTCGGATTATCTATGCCCATAACCATTTGATGAATCTATCTTTTAAAACTTTGGCCAACTAATGCTTTTAAGATAGATATCATATTGGACCGATATTCAACGTCTTATATAAAATATTACGAACGCCAAAGTTAACAGTAGTTCGATATTCCAAACAGTACTACAGGTAATCTGAAAATACAGACCTACCTATGTTTTTGGAAAGTGTAAAACATTATCGTTTTAAGGAGACTTTGTTGGAATTCTTAGCTAATTGCTCGGAGAATGACAATTTAGTATCAATAAATCTATGGAAGAATATTATAACAATTGGGAATGAATATTCTTTTTATAAACCATCACAAAGGACAAAAACTATGTGAAGACGTTGATTAAGTGATTATCTATAACAACATGAAGAAGCGGATACGCGAATTACGTCTCATATGTACGCATACAGTATATTCAAAGTACCGCCAAGTTCAAACATTTTGGAAAAAGCGTCTAATGATGTTTTCATAATTATGCTGGCTAATATGCATAACGTTTCAGAATCAGAAAGTTGGTTTTCAGGTTCAACAACCATGAAAGGCAACAACAGAGTCCTTAATTGCATTAATTGTACAGTCTTATCATAAAGTTGGAATCCCCATTATTCCTAAGTCTGCCGGCTTTCCATGCAATTACATACTGCGATTAGACTGCAATTTTTTACAATAAAGAAAAGTCTGATCTTTAACAATTTATGGAAAAATGAGATGTGCCAAAAAAAATCGTCATTAACTGAGAAACCGACATTTGCATCCATGAAAAAATTGTTCAGGGGTTTACTGCTCTTATGTGTAATAACATTGCAGAAATGTGGGTGATGCGAGATATCACATTTTAAATATATATATATATATATATATATATATATGTGTGTGTGTGTGTGTATGTGTGTGTATGTTTGTGTGTGTGCGTGAGCAACTAAAACTACAAATTTATGAAAGAGATTAAACGCATCAATTTGATCCCACTCGACTTAAAATCGTTTTAAAAAATATGCACGGGGTGTCAACGGAGTTCATTGGGGATCGAATTGCCTTACTAGTTAATGACCACACAATTAGAGAGGGCGACAATAACAAGAATGGATGGGGGACAATCCCTCAGGAGTTGACTATAAACATTGCAACTTTTGATTAATCAAATTACTAATAACTTTTTATTTGTACAAAAACTTAAGAGTTTTAATAAAAATATACTTATTATATTACTTATTACATTATTATATAATATATATATATATATATATATATATAGCCTGCTGCCTTGTCACACAGCGGGCCCGGGTTCGATCCCCGGTCGGGGCAGTTTTTTTGGGTGAGGTTTTTATCGGGGTTTTTCCTCACCTGTAAGACAAACGTCAGGTAAACTTTAAGGTCCAAACGGTCGCCGAAATCATATGGCCATCATCATCATCGTCATCATCCTTCACCGGTGTGGAAAGCAACGGGAAACTACCACACCTACAATTTATTCCCTAGTAAAGCTGCAAGCATAGCATGAAAATGCTATGATTGCAGTAATAGGCCTGCCCTCGGGCAGAATTACTCTAGATGGATGGATATAAAAATAAAATATTTGTTATTATAACAAAATAATAGTTCTTAAGAACTGTTCAGCGGAAAACATTATTTGATAAAATACACAACACAGAAATTAGGGACAAATGTCACATTCAAGACATATATAGATGAAAATATTGTAAGAAAGAATGGAAAACAGCCGACTTCAAAAAATAGCTAAAGAAGATAGATCAATGGACGGGAGAAGAACAAGAGGAAGACCAGCCAAGAGATGGATAGACAGTTAATGCACATCCAATAGGCTACGTCTTCCTCCGAGGAATGATTTTGGAAATAAACAGGATAAAATCCTACAAATTATGATTAATAATAATAATAATAAGAAGTAGAAGAGGAACAACAAAATAATGTTAAAAATTTTAGATTTTTCTAAAATATGCATTTATTTAATCTACTTTATTTTATGGGAAGGTCAAAATTTTGAAGAAAAGTTTATATATATATATATATATATATATGTTATATTGCAGATTTTCGCGGATATAAGTATGAATAAGAAAGTTTTCTTGGGTTTTCCGCGTCTTGGATTCAAGTTCGGCCCCTGACTCCGACTTTTCGGCATGATCCCACATGCCATTATCAAGGAATGATAAGTTCGAGTCACATTTTTCATGATCTATTTTGGCCAACGTTCTAGATCCTGTGAGATCGACCTCACAGGATCTAGAACGTTGGCTAAAATAGATAATGAAAAATCAAGAATCTACAGAGAAGCAATAGAGATTGAAAAAGGCCACATACTATGAACACCCGAGATGATGCCCAAAGATTACCACCTACATGGAAAACTGCTCTCGCTGCTCACCATGTCATCCCTAGAACAGCGAAGAAGATATGAAGAAAACCACGGTTGGGGAACATGAGCGTGGTCGACGCTTGGATGGGTGTAAGGCTTCCGAAACGGACCACACTGAAAACTGAAAATGTTTAACTACATAAGAACTAAACCTTGTGTGGGTGTACGGCTTCGGAAACGGACCACACTGAAAACTGAAGGTGTTTAACTACATAATAATTAAACCTTGGTTGGGTGTACGTCTTCGGAAACGGACCACAGCGAAAACTCTATTTGTTTAATTATATAAGACCTAAACCTGTGACTCGAACTTATCATTCCTTGATAATGACATGTAGGATCATGCCGAAACTTGAATCCAAGACGCGGAAAACCCAAGAAAACTTTCTTATTCATATATATATATATATATAGGGACCTATGTATAACTTCATAAATTTTGTATTACAGATTTTTTTTATACTATGGTATTAACATGTAAATCAATATAGTATCCTTACATTAATCGTCTGAATCAATTATTATTCTTATTTAGTTTAATCTCTCACCTTATAGGTAATTTTAGGCGCGACAAGCCCCCCGGGCCTTATTGTGGCATGATCTATCGGAAATGGGATTTTACTATGGATCATATACCTACTTTTTTGACCACACAAGGACATGGAGGGCCTCCCTGAATGGGCGATGAGCTCAACTTAGGGCCTCCTCCTACACCAACACAACATTAACACGAGACACACCACTCACACATATTCATACTAAACATGATAATGATGATTATGATGTCCAGATGATGTTAGGGGACCGTTTGAGTCTTCACGTTTCCTCACATTTGTCTTAAAGTTGAGGAAAAACTCCGAAAAAAAAAAATTACCTAGGAAACTTGTACCGACCGGGGATCAAACGCGGGCCTGCTGCGTGACAAGACAGCACGCTACCTCGAGACCACAAGCGGTCTGTCTGAATCGGGATTTGAACATCTAGACCTCCAGTAATAGTGCAGTGTTTCTCTGTTGCGTCCCATTTTCTTACTAAAATATTCGTATTTTAAGCACAACAACCATGACTCTGAATCGCTTTTTGCTTAAGCATCCTAATACCATCGTATTCATAATAAAATTACCTTCATTTTGATATACGTATAATTAATTCAGTTAAATAACATATGAGGGCAAAATAATAATGTGTTTAGTGGGGCCAAGCAAAATATACACAATTATTATTTTTATTTATGTCTTGTACTATAGATTGGTGCTACTTTTTTAAAATAACAAATGAGCAGGGTGATTAAAACATAATTAAATCGCTTTTCATTAAGGGTAATCTGGCTATGATATGATTAAGCAAGCTATTTGCGATTTACGATTTACTATTTATGTATTAAACTTATTACCTCTCACTCAAATAAACAAATGGGAGCGGGGTCGGTCAAATTCATGTGAGATTATTTACAGTGAGGAGTGTTAGGATGACTGTGCGGGTAGCTGGTGGGAAGTCGTGTCGTGTGAAAGATGATGATAGAGAAAAGGGAAAAGGTGAAACCCGGAGCCGGCATATAGCCTACTCCTGTCGAAAAGCAAAGGGCCCTACAATGCTGAACCATCCGACAGACCAATCGCTCTCAACGATACCATTATGCCTTTACAACATATGTACAGTTCACGGATTTTGGAATTTAATCCAGGCATCTGATCCAAACTTAGCGACTAACAATGTGAACTACCACCTCTTCAAACCCTGAGATTGTAAATGGTACAATTAAATTTTCCAACCCGCCTCTGGAGAATGAGCCCGGACCCTCTAGTTTTGCAACATGGCTATCAAAAGGATGTATTTCTAATATTTCATCATCATCATCATAGTACATTCACGAATTTAGGCCATTTGTTGACCTGTTTCGGCCTCAAGAGAAACACCATCCAGAAGTATTTTGAGTGGACGGTCCTGGTCTTCTTCTTCCTGCAGGATTTCTAATATGTCAACTATTAAAATAATTAGTACTGTCTATTCGTTTTTAAATATATTTATATCATTAGCTATGTTTGTCTGATTTATTGGGATGTTGTGTGTAGCCTACATATATAACATGTAGTCTTTTTAAAGAATAATTGTTTAATTTTTGTTGGTAACGAATGTTTTTTTGTTACGTACACCTGTATAATATACATAAAAATGCCTTTAAACGTCAGTTAGATAAATGTCAAGGACATTACTATTCAACTAGGATACAATGGGAAATGCTGTTCAATATTGCCGTTGAGAAGTCTGATCTATAGTAGGCCTATATTTGACGCGAACATTTAAGCCAGATTACTTACCTCTAATGTACTAAGTTATATTGCATAGGCCTATCTGAAACATATAGAAACTTTATAATATGGATATCTATTTTAATTTATTCTTTAATGCATACATAATTAAGGCGTTTCGGTTTTAGGAACGAATTATCTCAGAGAACCACTAATTTAAGTAAGTCGAATTCTCCCTTAATATCCGCTACGCCTCAATTGCCCCTCGCCGTAGCCGAGTGGTTAAGGCAAAATGCCTTGGCGCAGAGCTACGAGGACTTCCGCTGGTTCGGGTCTCCTTAGGGAAGAAATTTTCTCATGGAATTTCGATCAACATGGCACTGGTGTCCGTCCAGTATCGTGAGGCATTTGGGTAGTTACAACAAGTAGCGGCTCCAGGTTGAGAAAATCGGCTATAACGGCTGAGGAATCCGACATGCTGACCACATTTTACCCCTACACTAGCTAGATTGTCGTCTACCTCTGTGATGTACACGTGTGGATGTGAGTCCAGCAATCGACTGTTAAGACACGGAGCATAAATAATATAATTTAATTATGTTGAGAATAGCACTAGACGATCTTTATTTGAAGACTATCTAGAGAAGAAATCATTGTGCCCTAGTTAAAAAAAGTTGGTTGGTTAGTGTCTATCATTAGCAGTCTTGCTATCCAGTACTTCGAAGTTTTGGAAGTTTCCTCTTTGACGGCTGCACAGTTGTTGAGGTGTTCATCATCCATTTCTTCTTCTGGGTGGTTGCATAGAATGCATCTTGGTATAGACTTGCGCAAGTGTTTAGCAAGGCAATCGTGTCCTGTAGTTAATCTGAATTGTGCAACTGCTGTCTTTTGTGGAAGTTCTGGTATGATGTTAGTGTTTTGAAGGAGGCTTTTCCATTTCTTATCTTTTATGGACGATTGAAGTCTTATCATTTTTATCCATGGTTTTTTATTTTATGTGCCTTTTTTTGCCGAAATATAATATGTAGGTTTGAGTGTAGGCGATTGTGTTTTCAGGGAACCTTTCTTTGCAAGGAGATCGGCTGCTTCATTTCCCAAGATTCCACAATGTGATGGAATCCACTGTAGGATGGTTTCTTTGCCGTAGTTATGTAGCTGTATTATCATGCCATAACATTGTTTGAAGTCGTGTGTGTTTGGGTGATTCAAGAGCTGTTTTTGAGTCTGACAGGAGAACTAATCCGGAGAAGTTATCTGATCTTATTAAGAGGTTTTCAAGTGATATTTTTGTAGCATGGATCTCACCGTCGAAATTTGTTGCTCCTCCTCCAGTATGACAATAGAAAGAGAAGAGGGGGCTTGTACCTCCTGCACCAGCGCCATTTTCAGGATCTAATAGTGAGCCGTCTGTATAGACATGGAGCCAATCGTTTTTAGGGTATCCGGTATGGATAGTCTCTATGGCTGTATTCTTCAGGAATGTGCTGTTGCATTCTGTCTTTTTGTTGATTTTTATAGTTAGACTTAAGTTGCATTGGATTGTTTAAAATGTGCTGGATTAATTTTAGATGGAACTATTTCTCGGTTTGTTGGAATATCAAATATCTGTTCCAGTTCCTTTATTTTTTTTTAAAAAAAGTATATCTTTAAACCGAATAATCATATTATGCTAAAAAAAACTATGTGAAAATATGTGCGTTAAATTCTCTCTTTCCCTTCATTTTACCGCTCCATATACAGGTACTTTTGCGTGATCCACGCTGCTGGACACGACTCATTAGAAACTATTGGTAATACTCGTAATTTTATCTTAGATCACCCTATATATGAAAAAGAACTTATTTAAGGTTTGTTGTCATAATAGGAATTTTGTTTTTCCCAATTTATCAACTAAATAGTAGTCATGCCGAATCATACCATTCATCCAAGGAAGACAGCCATCAGTAGCAGTTTATTGTAATATTTTAAAGAATAGGAAATAAAATATTCCATCACATGTAAACAGACGAAAAGCCAACGTACACGTTATATTAAATAAAACTAGAAACTGGGTCTGAAAGTAAATATCAAAACTAAATATCCATCCATCCATAGTAATTCTGCCCGAAGGCAGGTCCTTCATTGCAATCATAGCATTTTCATGCTATGCTTGCAGCTTTGCTAGGGAATTGTAGGTGTGGTAGCTTCCCGTTGCTTTCCACACCGGTGAAGGATGATGATGATGGCCATATGATTTCGGGGACCGTTTGGGCCTTAAAGTTTTCCTGACATTTGTCTTACAGGTGAGGAAAAACCCCGATAAAAACCTCACCCAGAAAAACTGCCCCGACCGGGGATTGAACCCGGGCCCGCTGTGAGACAAGGCAGCACGCTACCTCGAGACCACAGCGGTGGACAAAACTAAATATATGGTCTCAAATATAAATACATTAGGCTCAAGTTTAGAATGATTTATCCTTGATTTTTCAGTTTATTATTGTGAACTATAACTCTCCTTCTGTATTTAGTAATATTTTAAAATATTTTTAAATATTTAAAACAATTTTGTAATTTTATTTTAGAATTTTTAAGTAGGCCCTATTTATTCAAATACACATATTGTGATGATGACTTGCTATTTTCACCAGAGAGTATATTATATAGTTGGAACCAGTGGGTTACCGATGGTTGCGATTATTAAGGAGTGAAAAAAAGGGCGTTTCATGGGATACACCCTAGGTTAAAGTAATTGAATTTGGTTAAGTGTGACTTAGTTAATTAGATTTTAGGTTAGTTACATTCTAAATGTGTCTAAATACTTAAAACAAAAATAACTATAATAATCGAAACAACGATAATAATCGATATGCGGTTCGATGGTGGGTTATCGCTGGCTCTATAAACTCTGGCGCATGCGCACTGCTGTTCTATATGACTTCGAAAATATATCAGGTAAATTAAAGTAGAGAATCCCCATACATTATATAATAGAAATCGAAAATTAATAACGAATGAGGAAAATGTTGAAGAAGTGACTGAATTCAAATACCTAGGAACAATAATTACAAATAGGAATAATGTGTAGAAATAAATTAAAAATTGCAAAGTACTTTTGTCATCCTAACTTCTCACAAACAAATTTCAAAATATATAAAGTCGGTCCACCGCTGTGGTCTCGAGGTAGCGTGCTGCCTTGTCACGCAGTGGGCCCGGGTTCGATCCCCGGTCGGGACAGTTTTTCTGGGTGAGGTTTTTATCGGGGTTTTTCCTCACCTGTAAGACAAATGTCAGGAAAACTTTAAGGCCCAAACGGTCCCCGAAATCATATGGCCATCATCATCATAATCATCCTTATCATCATCATCATCACGATCATCCTTCACCGGTGTGGAAAGCAATGGGAACCTACCACACCTACACAATTCCCTAGTAAAGCTGCAAGCATAGCATGAAAATGCTATGATTGCAGTGAAGGACCTGCCTTCGGGCAGAATTACTATGGATGGATATAAAGTGGTTATTCTTCCAGTTATTTGAATGCGAAACATGTAATATTAATTTAATTATTACTAATTTTAGAATTAAAACACACACGCACATAAATAATTAATTAATTAAATAAAGTAATATATATATATATATATATATATATATATATCTCAAACTTAAAAAGTTTTATCTTACTACATTAAACATCGAAGCCCAAAATTAAGTCTTAATTATTCAAGATTTAGGAGGACTTACTCGTAATCTCAATCTAGCCCATTACAATTTTTTATAGACCTACATTTCTTTACATATTTATAGACTTTATAAAGTACAGGGAAGTGTGTGTGTATATATATATATATATATATAATATTTAATTAAAACCTATTTACCTTCCTAAGAAAATCTGCACAAAATTCGAAGTAAATGTAAGCTTAAAATAAACTTTAAATGATATACTCTACTGCACTTTAAAACCAACACTTCTCTAGCAAACGTTCAAGTTACACTAATATAACTTTAGGAGTAAATCATGATTCACGAATTGAATCGACTATAAACGAACTTAAAGCGGCCTTTACACGATCAATATTTATGTCAATATATTGCACAATAATTGACATCGTACAATAGTATTGAGCGTCTACAGATCACATTGAAAGATTGCGCAATGTATTGAGTCAATCAAAAACAGTTTGATTTTTATTGTGCAATCTAGTAAATATTGCGTCGTCTGTTTGCAATATTGCGCAATGCTATAGCCACACAACTTGCTGTCTTCTTATTATTCCACATGTTGACTGCACAAGTATCACTCGCGAACTAATTTATTGAGCAATAATATTGCACCGTGTGGGTTGGCTAAGTAGTGATATTGCACAAAATATTGTGCAATATATTGACGTAAATATTGATCGTGTAGGAGCCGCTTAAAACTTCACCAACGCTACATGTTGTTGATTTTAAAAAAAATAACCTATAATTATATTTTTAACCAAAATACCATGCATCCAAGCGATGATGAAACTGATCACAAAATGAGCATTGGATGTTTTGTTTTTAAGCTGCTATTGTACATAATGTACTTTATATAGTGACATGAAAACTCTTACTTCAACAACTTGTCACTCCGTCTCATTGCATGAAAGCAAAGTAAATAAAAACCAAAATAAATGAATAAATGTTCATTTAGGCCTAAAGCAAACATTAGTTTTGTTATCGATGAAGTGAATAGCTGTTCAATTAACTGATGATGCGCTTTCGTTTTAAAATGGCGGCTGCTTGTGGAACACATACATAGCAGAGAGCTGTGATTGAATTTATTTCTGAGCAGCAGGAGACCATTTCAAACATTCACAGACGCTTACGGGATATCTATGAGGATCAAGCAGTGGATAGGAGTCGTTCGTTGGGTTAAAAGAATATCCGCGATAGAACGAGGTAGAGTAAGACTGTCAGATCCACCCTGATTTTTAATCACAGCTCATTGCGTTGTATGTGTTTCATGAGCAGCCGCCATTTTAGCAATAAAGTACATCACATCCATCTGTCGGAAAACAATGAAATTTCATGACGTTATAAAGGAGGGATTGAAGATACGTTCTTGGAAGTTTCGTTCATTTTCAATGAAAGGCAATTGAGAACTAAAATTATTTATTGAACGTCCCACATATTATATGACAAATTAAATTATGTGAATGCGAAACATTGTCTCTTACTTTAAGGGAGGGAGTAGAAACAATTACGAAAATTTGAGAATAAAGAACTTAGGAAAAATTTTAGACCAATGAAAATGAACAAACAGGTGAATGAAGCAGACTGCATAACAGTGAGCTAAGTGATAAGACCGGTTAATTGATATATTTAGGAAGTAATACTATGGAGGTTTTATTTAACAATCATTAAATGAATCTGATTTTACATCTCACCCCATTTTTTGTAATTTTCTTGGACTAGTTTCAAAGAGAATTTCTCTCATTGCCAACTGGCATCTGACTGACACAATTGACAATGAAGAGAACTTTTCTTTAAAACTGGTCCTGAGAAATGACAAAATATGAGGTGAGGTGTAAAATCTGATTAATGTATTGATTGTTAATAACAATTAAATATTGTAGATTGCGATGGGCAGGACATGTACTATGAATGGAGAATGAAAGTGGAGCATGAAACTCCTTGTAGGATACCCAGAGGGAAAGTGCCCAGTAGGTAGGGAAAGAGTGAGGTGGGATAATTGAATTAACTATGGATCAATTATACAGGAATGACTGAAAACGATAGCTCAGGGAAGCGATGTATGGAAAACTTATGCCCGCGCGACCATTAATCTCCGAATTTGATAGTGCCAGCAAGTTAAATAGTTATTATATGCCAGAAATTTAATACGCCTATTATATATTCTATATATACTTACATACTTAATTACTTACTCAGTGGCACTATCGAACCCGTAGGTTCATGGCCGCGCGGACATAAGCTCTCCATACATCCCTATCCTGAGCTAATGCTTTCCAATCATTTCATGTATAATCTACTTCACTCAAATCATATTAATGTTATTCTCCCACCTCATTCTTGGTCTACCAACTGGATGTTTCCCTCTGGCTTTCCTACAAGAAGCTTCCATGCACGTCTTTCATTCCCCATACGTGCAACATGTCCTGCCCATCGCAGTCTACGAGACTTAACTGTTCTTATTATATCTGGCTTCCTATAAAGACGATGTAGTTCATTGTTGTGTAGTCTTCTCCATTCACCTGTCTGTTCATCTCTCCTTGGACCAAAAATTTTCCTAAGTACTTTATTATCGAATACTCGTTATTTCCTTTCCTCCCTTAACGTAAGAGTCCAGGTTTCGCACCCATATAATATAACTGGTAGAATAATAGTTTTATATATTTTCAGTTTAACGTTTTTTAAAAGGAATTGAGACATCAAGAGTCTCTGCAATGCATAATAGCACGCATTTCCAGAATTGAGCCTATGTTTAATTTCTTTGTGCATCTCATTCCTATTTGTGATTATTGTTCCTAGGTATTTGAATTCAGCCACTTCCTCAAAATTTCACTCATTTGTCATTAGCTGTCCATTTCCATTATATAATCTATTTCTACGTGCGACCATATATTTAGTTTTATTAATATTTACTTCCAGTCCTAATTTCTTAGTGTTACTCAATAGTGTGTGCGTGTTGTCCTTTAGTATCTCCTCGCTATCGGCCAATAGTACTACATCATCAGCATAAACTAACAGCTTATTAATACCAGTTGTAAGCCTTCCTCATTCCTACAGATTTAATGCCATGCCTAAGTACAACATTAAATAGTAGAGGAGATAGTGCATCTCCTTGCTTCAACCCATTCTGGATTTCAAAAGTGTCCGAAAACTGTTTGCCTATACGCACCCTACTCTTTGTGCCATTTAGACACATTCGTATAAGCCTAACTAACTTTTTAGGAATTCCGAACTCCAGCAGGATACTATATAACTTCTCCCTCTTAATTGAATCGTATGCTTTTTTTGAAATATACGTATAGTTGATGTACAGTGCCATTATATTCCCATTTCTTTCTAAAATCTGTCTTACACTAAAAATCTGATCTGTCGTAGACCTGTTTCTTCAAAATCCACATTGATGATCTCCTAGAATCTCGTCAATATAGGGAGTAAGTCTGCTGACTAATACATTTGTTAGAATTTTGTATGAAGTTGAAAGTAATGAGATGCCCTTGTAGTTGTTGCAATCAGTTTTATCTCTTTTTTATAAATTGGTACGATAATTGATTCTTTCCATTCGTCTGGAAGATCTTTTTCCCAAATCATACTAAGCAACCAGCGTATTTTGTCCATCAATTTTTCTCCCCCTGATGTTATCAGTTCAGTTGGGATCTCATTTGAACCTAATGCTTTATACATCTTCAATTTTTCAATCGCCATTTCAACCTCTAATGCACTTGGTTCTGCGACTAGCATTTCTGCTTTCTGTAAATTATCTTCCTCAATGTCCTGTTCTGTATGTACATTTAATAGCTGATTAAAGTAACTTTTTCAACTATTTAATATACTCCTGGAATCTCCAATCATATCGCCATTTTCATTCCGAATGATGTTTGTTCTAGCCTGAAACCCTTTCTTCTCTATACTAATTCCCAGGTATAATTCTCTAATGTTCCTATTTTTTTTCATTCATTTCAAGATCATTAATCTCCTCTCTCAAATATTCCCTCTTTTTACTCTTTAGTAACTTGGTGGTTTCCCGTCTAATACTATCCAATTGCTCTAAATTTACCTCATTTGGCTCGTATAACCATTTCATTTTTGCTAGGTTTTTTCTTTACAATGTCGGCACATTCCTGATCAAACCATTTCTTGCTTTGCCTCTTTTTTAAACACCCAATACTTTCAGATGCTGACAATTTAATAGTTTCTCTTATAGCCTCCCGTTCTTTATTTATATCAGTTTCTTCTTCGTTTGCCACATTGTCATCTGATGATTCCAGTGCTTCAAATCTATTAGCAATTTTGATTTGGTATTCTTGCCGCATTTTATCATTTTTCAAATTTTTTAATTCAAATTTTACATAATCATCTTTAGCGTTTGTTCCTCTCATAAGTGATAGCCGTAGTCTGATTTTCACCCTGACTAGATGATGATCCGAATTGCAGTCTGTCCCTCTAACTGATCTAACATCGATGATGCTACTGTGCCAGCGTTTGTCCACTAATACATGATCTATCTGGTTCCGAGTTTCGCCATCTGAAGATGTCCAGGTGTATTTATGAATATCCTTATGCTAAAATGTTGTGCTCTCTTAACAATGAGATTTTTAATGTGGCGAAGGTGAATATATAATTTCGATAAATAAAATACTTATATAATAGCCTAATAATAATAATAATAATAATAATAATAATAATAATAATAATAATAATAATAATAGTAATAATAACAACACTGGTCGACAAAAACGAACTTCTGTTGCACAAGAATAAAAATATGAGATTTTATAAGTATTTTCATTCTGAATTTAAATATATTTCAGTTTAATCTTAACAGGTGTGGGAGGAATAATTAAGGGTATAATGGTAATTCTGTTTTAGGTTTTTGGTTAATCAGGGATGTTTGGGCGCCAGGAGTATCGAAAGGGATTCTCCATGAGTGAGAACTTAGGTTGCTCAGATTGGAAATTGGTAGAGTTGAGGTTCTTATCTTCAGGGATAGCAAGGAGCTGGCCGGCGCAAGACTATGCTAGATGAATTTCAACAAATAGGCTTTATTTAATCGAAGTGGACACTGGATACACGTATAATTATAGACACACTTAATGTCGGACAAAGTATTGACCCCAGGAACACATTTAGAATCCAAGATGGAATCTCTGAGGGTCTATCACGGCCGCCGAATTGTTTCGAAGTGTGAAATTCCTGAAGTTATGTTCTTTGCTAATTGATGGCCATTGTGCCGATTAACAGCTATGTCGGTGAGTCTGTTCCGACTCCCGGCTCGGTGAGTTCCGCAGGACTAATTCAACATAATTTAGTTGGGTATATGGAAAACTTCGTTTACCCTCTCCCTGTAATCATGCCGTAATGAGGTCATTACATCGTCGTGATATAACCCTTCACTATATTGGCTGACAACCATTCCTTAGGTCTCAGGAAGGGATCGCCGTCTTTTTGATTGGACAAGGATCCACCATATTTTCTGGCCGAATACTGCCATTCTAAAATACAGTTCTATCATAAGTTCTTACACTGGGCAATTCGTGTCTAAATTTATTATATAACTTTGTTTAGGTCAGTGGCCTTTTTCCCGCTTGTTTGCTTGGCTTGGCGCTGTAGCAGCTTGTCTGGTTCCTTATAATGAGTTGTTTACTCCACACTGTAGTTTCCAAGTCCTACATCAATTCTTTGTCCTCAACCTGTCAGCGAAGCTCGGTTTACGATCTTAGATTGCTGGTCTACAAGAAAAGGATGTAAATGCAAAAATATCTAAATTTTTAAGAATTTTAGGGTTAATAAATTCTATCTTCAAGCCACAGTTAGTCCAAAAGCATTCAAGACTGAAAGTGTATAAAACACTGGCTCTTCCAACTCTTTTGTATGGTAGCGAAGTATGGACGTTGAAACAGAAGGATATACAGAGACTTAGATCTGCTGTAATGAGATATCTTCGGAGGACTGCAGGATACACACTACTAGATCACAAAAAAAAAATGAAGACATCTTAGAAGAATTACACATGGAATCTTTAGAAAACAAAATTTCTGATTATAAGTCAAGATGGATGCAACATGTTCATCGAATGGAAGATCACAGAATACCCAAACTAATGTTAAGATATCAACCTGCAGGAAGAAGAAGACCAGGACGTCCACTCAAAAGACTTCTGGATGGTGTTTCTCTTGAGGCCGAAACAGGTCAACAAATGGCCTAAATTCGTGAATGTACTATGATGATGATGATGATGAATATTTATTTTCTCTGAGTGGGCCGGCATCCGTCCCTTCCACCAAAAGTCTTAGCGTCTCACAAAAAGTTCATATGTTACAATAAAGTAAAGTAAAGTGATCCCACAACAGACCCGGAGGCCCATGGGGTAGTAGGAGGTTAAGGCTCCCACTTTTTCTAGACAATCGGCACTTTATATCAGCCGGGTTGTCAGCCCTGCGTGACGGCCGCCTTTACCCCAGAACAAGAGTCTGGTACTCATTTCCGTTAGAGGCTGAGTCGACCCCAGGGCCATAGTGCCGCCAGAGGGTTTGGGCGCAGTTTAAAAATCCTGACCCCAACGGGACTTGTTACAGCAATTTTAATTTGTAAATCATATCTTGAGGGCGTTGTCGGGGTGTTAAACTTAAGCGTTTGTGGTCATTTTCCCTCCCTTTAAATTACTTGCGTCCTAATATGAAATTTGCAGGGTTGTCCAAATGAGAGTTATTTGCATTAGGGCAGATTTCGTTTGTCGGCATTTCGCTTCTGTCGAGTGCGCACATGTTCTAGTTAAATTGGTTTGTGGTGGCTTTTTTCCGTATCTTACCAAGGAAAATCCGATCGCTTGTTCGCCTATTGTAAGTAGTTTCGGATTAGGTTATTTTATTTACAAGTGAATAATAGCGCAGTCTTGTAATTCCCTTCTACAAAGGAAACTGCACACTTTTTTTCCATTGTATAAGGGCTTATCGTTCCATTGTATGTTGTTTACTAGTGTGGTTAGTCACAATAGCAAAGGTCTAGATCTATGACCGAGCGTTAATAACTTAGTACTAGTGTTTTATTTATTACATATGACATTGTTTTATGGCAGGTTATATCATTTTGATTATGTTCCCAATGAATTCCTAGTTTAATTCCATTTCATTTGAATATAAATATGCCCTACTTCTGATAATAATTACAACTTAATTACTTGCTCGCCCTTAATAAAAGTACTTATTTCTCTGAAATAAGGGGACTCGGTGCACAGGCAAGACTTTTCTGTGATATTCATTTATATTTTTTTATAATTATTAATAAAATTCATCTAACTCTAACTCATTCTGACTTACCTAGAAAGTGGTAGATAGCGATTTTCGGGCATATTTTATGTAAGATAGTTTTTATTTCCATCTGAATCATTTTCAGTTTGAGCTAGCTCAGAATCAGAGTTATGAGTTAAGATCATATCTGCATATACTGGTAGAGGGAACTCTTCATATAAGGTAAATGTTCCTATGGCAGGTCAAAGAAAATGCTAAAATCAATTTTAAAAAAGTAGCCGTCACAAAAAAAACTGTGCCTGATGGAAAAATCTGACTACATATCTGAATTCAGTATGAAAAAATGCACTAGATTCACTAATCAGATTTTTTGTGAAGAAAACCTTGTCGACCAGTGTAATAGTAACAATCTGTGTGGTAGCATTAGTTCTGCGCAGTTGGAATAGCAGTCATTTCTCTTGCTGTTGCTTTCTCTACGCTATGCCTCTCGCCTATTTATTTACTTACTTATTTTATTTCACCTGAGTGGAGTTAAGACCGTAAGGTCTTCTCTTCTACTTCACCAGGGTTAAATTATACATATAATAATAATTATTAATTATCTACAATTTGATTAATAATGCATAAATGACATAGCCTACACAATATACAGTTGACGATGAAAGAACAATAAATATTAAAATAATAATAATAATAATAATAATAATAATAATAATAATAATAATAACCTATAATTTGATTAAGTATTTAACTTGTAAAGAAAGGGTATCGTATAAAATATACTTAGAGCACAGTTATATATTATATTACCTAAGTAAATATTTAGTGAGCTTCCTTTTGAACTGTTTTTGAGTCGGCCAGTCCTTGATATACGTGGGAAGGGAATTCTAGAATCTAGTAGCTGAAACAAGGAAGGATGAGGAATAGTGAGATGTTCCATGAAAAGGTACAGCTAGAGTTAAATTTTCTCTCGAACGTGTGTTCAAGTTACTATAGGAAGATAGTGAATGGAAGCGAATAGAAATATAAGGAGGTAATTATGTGGACAAAGTGATGTATAAGAAGCCTGTCTTACAATCGGAGCAAAGACAACATTTGAAATGCTAGAATGATATGATCTGATTTACAGAGGTTTCATACGTAACTCGAACAAGCATTATGAACTCGTTGCAGTTTTTGTCCAAAGTTGATACTCATGTCGGTTAAGAGTAAGTCACAATAATCGGAATGCGGCGTAATCAAACTTGAGACAAGAACTTTTTTCATTGAAGAAGGAAGGAATGAAGCAAAATTTTCAAACTTTTAGAGAATAAAATATCGAGTATATTTTTTACAGGTTTCTCTTAAATGAACTATCAACTAAGATTTTGGTTGAAATACACAGAGAGATTTTTCACGGAAGGTTTAAACGGAATATCAATTTGATTTAGATTTTCAGAAACTATCGATGAGTCCACCACTGTGGTCTCGAGGTAGCGCCCGGGTTCGATTCCCGGTTGGGACAAGTTTCTTAGGTGAGGTTTTTTTGGGGGGTTTTCCTCACCAGTAAGACAAATGACAGGAAGTTTTGAGGTTCAGAAGGTCCCCGAACATCATATGGCCATCATCATCATCGCCCCACAGTGTGGAAAGCAACGGAAAGCTACCACACCTATAATTCCCTAGTAAAGCTGCAAAGCATAGCAGGATAATGTTATGATTGCATTGAAAGACCTGCCCTAGGGCAGAACACTATAGAAGAGAATCGATGAGTAATCTATTTTAATAGTCTTTGATGACCAATAACGATATATTGCGACTTATCAGGATTTTTTTTTGTTGTGTCCACGTTGAAACGGAGTCAAGTTCTTCATTAAGTTGTTTAATTACATTGTTAACCAGTTAATATATATCTTTCTTTGTTTGTATTATTCTTTTTTTAGATGCCTAATACAGATGAATTATTGATCCCAAATACATAAAATATTCTACTGTTTTAATCTTTGTTCCATTTATTTCTATTCCTCGGAAATATCTGTGCTCATATATTGTTTTATTATAATTAATTGTTAAACCCCAGCTTGAGTATTCTTCCTCTAGTCACCTACCAATATAGTTTGCATTTTATCATCCTGAAGTAACTACCACTTGATCCTCTGCGAATAATAATTTATGTATTTATTCTCTTTTAATTTTAAACGCATTGGTTTACATTATATATATATATATATATATATATATATATATATATATGTAGTTATAGATCATCAGCGTAAATACATTTACAATGTTTAATGCAGTCAGTGATGTCGTTAGTGTAATAGAAAATAAAATTGGACCTAATACTGATCCTTGAAGTACTCCGCACTCTACTGACCTCCATGAAGAAAAACGATCACCTACAACAACGCATTGTTGGCGGCCAGTAAGGTACGAGTGGAACCACTGAATCGAATTTTCAGAAAAAAATCAGGCCAAACTAAAATTTTGACAGTAAAACGTTTATGTTAACCGTGTCAAAAGCTCTGGAAAAGTCGACTAGAGTTAGGATTGTCAATTACTCAGAATGTCCTCAGTAATCTTTAGTAAAGCGAATGCCGGCCTATGAGAGCGGAGCAATTTGAGCTCGCTCCCTAGGGCAACTAGATGATTACGTCTGGCCTATTGTATCTGAAAAAATAAGCTGCAGTTTCAACCTGGTCTTATCTGTTACCGAGGATAATCGCGACGCGCTAATCCTGTAACCCCGAATTTAATCAAGGCTGTTATTCAAACCGCAGGATATTTCAATGTTTGATACATCTCTATACTGCCATACCGAGACGTTTAACTTATGTTTGCCACATCTTTACCCGAAAATATTTAAGTACGGCATATCTTGAACAGTAAATGAGTATCGGACTCTGAGGCAAATCGACTACTTTGAAATCACAAGGATCGACATATTTTGTGAAGTTTGTTGTTTGGAGGCCAACCTCTAACGACGTATCAGTGTTCATAATTCTTCTATGTAAAATCACTTTATCAAATTAGTTTATTTGTCGCTCGATAGTTTACAAAACTACACGTTTTACATATTCACAACAATAATCGAAATATAGTTTTTTTGCGCGATAGTGCGTTTTGTCGTACTTACAGCAATGGCTCCCACGATTGAAAGTTCAACTTCCTACATTTCGATGTTGCCAACCTAAATAACTATACTGTAATAAAATAACTATACTGTATATTACATTAATATGTAATATTAAAATACACGTGTGGTAAGTAAAACCATTGCCCTCTATGTATACTACATACAATGTATTTACAAAAAAAAATATCCAAAAGGTAGTGTCAATATACATTATACAAAACAAATCACTGCATTTTAAATGAACTAAACTTTATTTGAAACAATATATAACAATAAACACGGACTTGCCGCCATTTTATAACTAATTGATCCCACGGCCTTCTGTTATTTTATCAGTAATTGGTCTCAAGGCCTCCTGTTGTTTCAACTAATAAACATCGCACACACTGTTAACGTTAGTCAATTGTTTATAATGAACGCAAATATTATTTTACTATTATTTATTAATTTGAAAATATCATCGCGCAAGAAATAACGTACAACGCACGTTTGTGAAGTGTTTTACAGAATCTCGGAAATTAAAAACCTTGCTATCGCTCGGTTTTTAAACATTTTCCTCGATTCTGTAAAAACCACTTCCCAACTTCGCATCATAATATACTATTGATTCCTTTCATATTATTTTCGTTTCTTTATCTCATGCAAATAATATATTTGAGGACAAATATGAAGGACCTATGCAAGATGATGCATTTTAACCTAAAAGTACCGCACATAATAAGATTGAGAAGGCTAGCGGCGTAGCCGAGTGGTTAAGGCGAGCTGCCTTGGCGTAGAGCTAAGGACTTACGTTGATTCGAGTCTCCATGGGGGAAGAAATTAACTGATGGAATTCGGCCAGTATGGGACCGATGTCTACCCAGCATCATGAGGTATTTGGGTAGCTACAATATGTTGCGGCTCCAAGTTGAGAAAACCAGCTATAACGTCTGTGGGACTCGACATGCTAACCACATGTCACCGCTACATTGGCTGGATGATTAAAACATGTGGATGTGAGATCAGCAGCCGACTGCGGGGCCGATCGCGCCAATGTGTTAGTTTTAGAATAAGATTTACATTTCTAATTTGTATTGTATTCAACTTGAAACCACTGTTTTAATACTAACTTCCTATCTCTAATAATGATAAAGAAAGAATTTGAAGTGTACGGTGCGTGAAAAACTCATTCACGAATATGCAACTCAAAAAGGTATTTATGTTTACCGAAGCTTGGATAATGATCTTACCATACTGTGAGATCAAAACCTTTATCCCACAAATAAGAAGTGTCCGGAACGAAGAAAGTAGTGTTTACAAAAGAGAAGTGAAAGATATAAACCATGTTAAAAAGCTGCACCATATAGGCTATCTAATATTTGCCTGGTAATTAACTAAGAATTATTAGATCATTTATATCTCTCTTTACTTTAGTTTAACCTCCCTCTTTATCTATCTATCTATCTATCTATAATGGCGTAGCTTAATGTCGAGCTATAGACTCTCCCTTATCAGGAGTCACTAAACAAGTTAATTTATTTGCCCATAGATGTCATGAATGACATGATGTCAACACACCGACACAATGTGACATCTAGCAGGCAACAAGGTATTACTAGGACGTTGATGTCGGTAAAATTTTGCTTAGAGGCTTCTTTTATTCAGGCTTAAGGATATTTTACTAGCCTTAAAACATTTAGACTCGGGACCCACGGCTTAAAGTCTCTCTCGGAAGATTTGCTCGTTGGATTTTTCCGTCCTAAAAATCCATCGACCCCGGCAGGGTTTA